>JABSTQ010010726.1:0-212654 GCA_013358835.2 Ixodes persulcatus
TGCGTGTGTGCGTCTGTGCTTGTGCATGCGTCTGCGCGCGGGCGTGCGTTTGCGCGTGTGCATGCGTGTGTACGGGCGTGCGCGCGTGTATGTGTGTGTCTGCGCCCGCGGAAGCGTATGTTTGTGCGTTCTATTGAACTGCGTTAGCAAGAAGACCAATTGGATGTTCCTGAACACTGTTAAAAACACAAACTTATTTATAATAAAAATAATAATAATAATAATAATAATAATAATAATAATAATAATATTAACAAACGCTTGGCATTGCTTCACTATGATTAACGGTACAACAAGAATGACATTTGTGCGTGTATATGTGTGTGTAGGTACGTATGTGTAGAAAGCGCTGAGAAACATTACTGTATACCCCCCCCCCCCCTCTCTTTTGGTTGACTTTGGTTTCGGTTTTGATTTCGTTTCGTTTTTATTTTATGTACTCTATTTGTGTGTGTTTCGTTTGCTGACTGCCAGACGCTGCCAGACAAGCCCAATGAGGCTTTGGCAGGTCTGTATTTGTTTGTGTACTTTACATGCAATAACAATTATTATTATTATTATTATTATTATTAAAGGGGCGGTGCAACGATATTCAATTGGAATGTTTTTCACTTTACACGAGCTTACTGGCACTAGTGAAACTCATGGATACTCGCACGCAACGCCACTGACCAAGAAACTCCTTTGTTGCGCTGCAATTTTGAGGACAAAACCGAGCTTTTTCATTCAATCTCTCCTTCGCAAAACCTGATGACGTAGCTGGGCGGTAGCAGTACCGCCCAGTGACGATATTTGAATGCGGCTCATAGATTGGACCCGAGCATTGCGTGGGCACTCGATTTGGGCTCGGGATAATCTATAGCTCGAGAAGCATTCGGGAAGTGTCCTGTGTCCAATCGCTGCAATGACGACAACCGCCGAACCATAACAATGTCTGGAACGCAGCGCGTGTCCTGTGCCTTGCCAACCCCAGCGCATGGCTATGATCAACATTGGCGGCATATAGACGCTTTCAGCGCGCGCCAAATTGAGCCGCCATAGCCGACCTTCTCTTGTCTTACCGAGATGCCGAGCCACTGAAGCGGGCGTTGACGAGTCTCCACAAGGGCCTATGATGGGGAGAAGGACGCGGTAGAATCTAAAATGGCAATGACCTGACCTACTGTGGTAATGATGCAGTGGAGCGAACGGAATAAGAGGAAACAAAAACTGAAGGTCGGTTATGGCGGCGCCCATGCACAGCTGCCTGAAAGCGTCTATAATCGGCTCCAAATAACGTGGCCGCTTGTTCTGGCTGCGAGTTGAGGGGGTGAACTCTGCTCGTTTTTCTTTATATCTTCCTGCGACTTCGATTGCGTGTGGTGAAAAACGAATGGGTATTTCACAGGTCATTAACGTCAGGGATCCGTTCTAAGTGGTATTTTCGCAAAATACGAAAATCGTTGCATCGCCCCTTTAAGCAATAATATATTGCAAGCAAATGATAATGTAAACATTTTAATAGACAACTTAGCCTACTGGGTCTGGGCTCATAAGCCTATGCAGGCTTTGTCCAATCCCGCAAATTGAACTTTAATCTTCTCCCCATCACCAATAAAATTATTATTATTATTATTATTATTATTATTATTATTATTATTATTATTATTATTATTATTGTTGAAGCATACCCCTGAGTTTTTAGTCCCAGGACCACAGGATTTTCTATAGGCGGCTAAAGAAAATATATTGGTTCCCAGTTTTTAGACACAGGGCTCTAGACTTTTCTATAGCTGGCTGTAGCTGTATTTATGAATTTCTAAGACCGATCATACAGGGCTATACGGGGTGACAGCCTGCCATTGATTTTTCCTTAGACTACCATAGACCATTTTTGTTTTTGATGTCTCGGACTGGTTTATTATGGGTTCTGCCTCTTTATGTGTGTGAGTTACTGTGCATGTCATCATATTCTCAAATGAACATTTTACCTATGTTGAATATGGTCCTGTGACAAATTCTAGCAGCACGTCATAAATATTTGCCAAATATATTTACTATATTTTGATTTCATGTTGTGTTGTCTATATAAACTCGAGACTAACTGATTTTCTTACTGTACACTTTCATCAATAAATATTTGTAAAAAATGCTAGTATTGAGCATTTCTCCCTGGTTTCCAATTTCCGAGC
Organism: Ixodes persulcatus; assembly: GCA_013358835.2. NCBI lineage: Eukaryota > Metazoa > Arthropoda > Arachnida > Ixodida > Ixodidae > Ixodes > Ixodes persulcatus. The sequence continues at coordinate 2,172 of JABSTQ010010726.1, forward strand.
TTGAAGTAATTTGTAAGAAAATTAAATTTGAACTCTAATATAAAATTTTGTTTGCAAACATAAAAATTGTATGCAAAAGAGGCACTTTATTATCAGCTATTTGCACGAATTACAACTGACATTATAAAAAAAAAACTAGACAGCTAACAACCGCTGCTGTTCAAGCAGAAATCTAACCTGTACATTATTGAGAGCCATATATAAGGTTTACAAAACCTTTTCGTATTATTTATTTAGCACCCTCTTCTACACCCTTCTTAAACCCTTCACTAAATGGAGGGTGTAACACGAAACAGCACCCCTTTCTGTAAAATTATGAGGGTGTATTACTAGATTTAAGGGTGATAAATGATGTAGCCGAGGGTGTAAGTTGCTACAACACCCCTTTTACACCCTTAAAGGTGTAAAAACTTGTATTGTGTACCTCCGATACGGAGTCTGATACTGCCGTAATGTAGGGGAAGCGAATGTGTGAAAATAAAACCAAATAGAGAATCGCGACAAATTTGTCAACCTCAATATTTTTCATTCGATGCTTGTCAATCTGAAGAGCTTGCGAGCACTGCATGTGCTCCCATTAGATAATAAAAAGAACACATGTGCATTACCTTCTTTGTACTATTTTAAATAAACATGAAAAAAACTTCGATCAGAAAGGGTTCATTTCATTCTTAACTAAATAAAGCAGCTTGTTTCCTTTTTTTTACTGATACTGTTTGTATTTTCATGATTGTAGCACAAGTGTTCAGCTTGCAGCATGATACTGATACAGGGTGCAATAACGCTATTACAGTAGAAATTTTATTATTGGAGCCCCTAGCCATCAAGAAGTTAAAAGTAGTGTTGGAATGAATGCTACTTTCACTTTATTGAATAAAGTTTAAGCAAAACAAAAATGAACGCAATTTCTCAAATTATTAGCGGTACTTCAAAATCACTTACCCAAGGTCGCGTTTACATATGCAAAAATATCCACATGCGGGTTGTCATTTGAAAAAAAGATATGCCAGCATGCACACACGCATACCGCTCTTTCTCGAGCATTGTTTGTAATCCAACTCTATCGACGACTCCAGTTTTCTTCTCATAAGTTGACGACGTTCAAGGCTCTACATAAGTTCACTTGTTTCTGTAGCATCGCGATGTTCGAAAGAGCTCGGCTCACGGTAGACTAGAAGGTTTCCCGCAACCTCAAACAAGTCGTCGTGACGTCAAGGATGACTGGGCACCATCAGCTCTCTCTGAACTATGCAACTGAATATAACACGGACAAGCAAATGAACAGACTCGACCAAGCCGCGAAAGGCAGGGCTGGCTCACTTGCTCTAGCAGAAGCATAGCTGCGGCATTCCCTTCGCTGACCCATGCTCGTTGAAATGAATCGCTCTCAAGCTACCATCTGGCAACCAGGCAAATTATTCGTTAACCCTAAAGGGGCACCATCTGGAAGGTTGGATATCTCAAACTTATTAAAGATGTCCCGAACTGAATTAACATACTTTAAACATGAAGAAAACCCGTAAAAAAATGTACTCGAGCAGGTGTTTGTATAAACAGGCAGGAAGAAAGACACAAAAGATTGTTTTCAAATCTCCTAGAAGTTTATTACGCACACCATGTTCCGTAGAGAAGTACAAACGTGCCAGCGGTCTGCTGAAATGCAGAAAGGTACTTCTAAGCTTTTATACAGCTGAGAAGATTGCAAAGCAAACAAGAACAGGGGTAATTCTTAGGTATATTGTCTATTCTCCCGGCAGCTGAAAAAACAATTTCCCCGAAATTCTACCTGCAGACACCTCTCACTGGCGGTGGCAATCAGTTCATCGAAAAATGTTTCATCGACAGATTGTTTTACAAACAGCTATGATTAGCCTCTTTTTGTTTTGTATTTTGGTAACAAGTCACCCCAGTTTGTCGCCGCAAATTCCTTGTAGGGTGGGCCACGTGGGTTAACGTTTTTGTAATGAGCCGTCGCAGAATGTCGCCGCGAGGCTGCGTGGACGGGACTGCCGGCCAGTGATCGACATACCCGTGAACAAATGTCCCTGCAGCGTGCCATTCGCGTAACGAGTGTCGGTGATATGTTAGTGTCGACTAAACGTGTCCATGAAACGTGTATTCACGAAAAGTTGCCCTATGAAACATGTTTCCACGAAATGCCGGGAGAACAAGAAAGTCAGTATTCTCCGGTAGTTGTCGCATGATTTCAGCCAGCTAATGGGAGGCGACTGCGGGTAGAAGTTTGGGGAAATTATTGTCCCGTTTGCCGGGAGAATAGACCGTGCCTGATTCTATAGATAATATTGAAGAGTACCCGAAAAACAGCGGTCACTCGTTTCCAACAAGTGGGTGGCAGTGCACTTACCATAAACTTAGCGGACTTGAAAGATGTATTCCGAGATATATGTCGATACGGGCACTGCAGAACAACCACACAAAAACGAGAAGACGATGTCTGCCACATCGTGTTGAATCTTAACGGACCCCTTTCTTCTCGTCATTTGCCGATCGAACACTAAACGCGTCACAAGAATTTATTGTGCTTCTTTGAAGAAATCGCTTGTTGCCGATATACGCGTAGGACTTTTCAAAATACTAATAGCCTTGGATACGTTGTCGTGGACGAAATCTACGTGAGCCCCGCAGGTCGCAGTATAGCACACAAGAAACTAGGCCAGGAAGCAGGCATTCCGGGATTGGAAAAAGCTACTACCTCATCCGGGAAACCTTTACAACGTGATCACGCTCCTGTCGTCACCCGCGCCCAGAGAGCGGAGTCAACTGACAAACAAGCCTCCGGTTGATTGGTTTGGCGAGTTCGCACATTCTTCCACGCTTTCAACTTAGGGAGAGTGGAGAAAAAAGAGAAGGGGTAGGAAAGTAACAGCTCATTCAAGGTCAAAAGGGGGTTGCGCTCACAAAGGCTTATCTTCAGGGGCATCCTAACAATGAACACAAGCAAGAGGATTTGTGACTTATATCCTCTTGAAAGTTCGACACAAAGTTGATAGAGCAGTGGATGTTAACCGTGGCCTTCGCCTTCAGGCAGGTGCCGTGCTCTGCCTTATATCTTTCTTGGAGACTGTAGTCAAGTGATCCTACCCGGAGACACGATTGGCCTAAAACAAGCATAGCGTCTACTCTGCTGTTAATACCGAGTGAACAGGACAGCTCCATACTTCCAGAGGAACTTCCGAGCCCAAAAATGACCCCCAAAACGGGAAGCTTGAAGATCCTATATTTTACGCCGTATATTCCATATTATAATATAAAATGAAGAATTAACTGCGACTACGTTGACCACGACTATGTTGACTGACCGCGTTCGCTCTGCTAAAATTTGAGCGTGGGACTCTCGAGCAGCGTTAGCTTGCTGTTGATGCAGGACGCTGCTTTATCGTTGAGAATCCTTTGCTGTGCGAACGCAAAAACGTTCACGTGCCAGGCGTACCCTAGGCAGCAGCGCCTGTCAGCAACGGTCAGCGCAGCATCGCAACCTTTTGGGAGCCTGTTGGCAGTCCACGAGCGCCGGAAGTTCATCGTTGCGACCTGAATGCGAGCCTTTCGCTCACTCTAGTACGACCGAGCATCACTGGCGTCAATCAGCACGATAGCGTCAATAGCGTCACGGCGCTGCCCGCCACCCGCCAACAACCACGTTGCAAACAACAAAACCAGCGTTCTGCACATCTTGGTCGCCATGTTCATTTTCTTTTTCTTTTACGTGTGGTTCGATTTTGAAGGTTTCCGTTGCGGTTTTAACCGAAGTTAGTAGCTTTTGTTGGCTCAGGAAATAAGTATCCTAGCACCTATTTAAAAATTGATATATGAGAGACGTCATGTTTAGGTCCTCCAAAACACAAAGCCTGAAAGATCCAATCTTATCCGATCCAAGCACAAGCTGATCGGGGTGCGTGGCTAGCGTGGCGGTTTACTAAGTTGAGTGCGTTGATACGCCTATAGGTTTTTAAGGTAGAGGTGGGAGCTTATGGCCGGTGTACAAAAACACTGGCTGGGTAACGGAGGGTGCGTCTTCCAGGAAAGGGGAGCATGCGCGCGCGATGCATCCGACTACAACCATTTTTTTCTTAGAGTGCAGTTGGGAAGTAAATATGTGGAGCAGTAACCAAGAAATCGCGGATGTGGTATTCGCGCTAGGAGTGCCGCGCAGCGACAGAGCGATATTGTTAGCGCGAAGGTGATATCGACGCTGTTTTCGCATTTTATTTTCAGAGAACAACGACGGGCAAAATATTTTCCCACTTCTGGTAATGTTCCAAATGAACATACCACACGACAGTGCTAGTTAAGACAATAGCCTTTCAAGTCTAACGAAAAAAAAAAACTGAATGAAACGGTGATCGTTTGCTTGCGCCAACAGTGTTCACGCGATGCACGCACTAATATCCTGCCAACCACTCGCTCATGATGCTTCTCTCGCTGCCCATCGTCATGCCAAAGTTTCGTCAACGCGATGAAAGTTTAGATTATGGGTGTCCCTGTGGCGAAACTGAAAATCAGCACTGCTGGCCAAACACTTGCCGGCCGTGTTTATGTCCCCGGCGGCAGCGCTGAAAATCAGCACTTCTGGCCAAACACTTGCCGGCCGTGTTTATGTCCCCGGCGGCCAAGCTGAAACTCAGCACTTCTGGCCAAACACTTGCCAACCGCGTTTATGTCCCCGGCGGACAAGCTGAAAATCAACACTTCTGGCCAAACACTTGCCGGCCGTGTTTATGTCCCCGGCGGCCAAGCTGAAACTCAGCACTGCTGGCCAAACACTTGCCAACCGCGTTTATGTCTCCGGCGGACAAGCTGAAAATCAGCACTTCTGGCCAGGTGCTTGCCCGCAGTGTTTATGTCTCCGACGGAGAAGCTAAAAACAGCTAGTTTGTGGCCGGACGCTTGCCGGCCTTGTTTATGTCTCCGGTGGCCAATAACTTAAAGTGGCCAAGCTGTCCAGACACTGGCCAACCGTCGGCCGATAGAAATTCACTTTTTGGTGCTGCTTGGGGTGTGACTGGGCAACGGGGTACGCCCCACTTAGTAGTAGATGTCTTCCGGAACTGGCAGTGTTCGCATGTCTGAACGTGTCGAACGACGTCTTGACGTAGGCCGCGCCACCAAAAACGTGCGGCGACCTTAGTGGAGGTCTTTTCTCGCCCAAGGTGACCTGCACTTGAAGCGTCATGGCATGCTTGAAGTATTGCCACCCGCTAGCTCACGGGTACAACTGGGAGCCAGACGGTGCCTGCTGACTGCCGTTTCTTTACGTGGCACAGGATATTATCGACAATCCTGTATGCTCGCAACAGGCCCGGTAATCGTCGCCGTGTGTCATTCAGTCTCTCGGTGGAACTTTGTTGGAGGATCGAGCGTATATTGTCACGGATGAAAATTGATGAGGCGATGATAACTGAAGAAACTAAACGTTTAATGGGGCGAACTTGGGCTCAAAAATGAAAAAAGGAACAGAAGAAAAGAGTAGAGCGTCGCGGGCGTCGATGGCGGCGTAACAGCAGGATCGTACGCCGAGGCGAGACTGCTGCGGCTCGCCACACGGAGCCCCTTATGTACAGTCGGGGACAAAAGTCTCCAGGACGCGCGAGCTGCGACTGAAACGCATTGCTCTGCCATCTGGCGGCGGTACGCCTGGTTTCGAGATCACACCAAAGCGCATGCGCGTCCTACTGTGCCTGCAAACATGTGTCTTTTCCCGCTCTTCTGCTGCGCGACGCCTAACTCGGAATCGGCCGCGTGGTACCGCCTCGGAGATAAGCGCTTGTGACTGATTGGCGTCTGCTATACACATTCCAAAACTGGAGATACCGCCTGCAGCATTGCGCCGCATTTCGCCGCATTTCGCCGTGTCAGCGCACCTTGCTTTATAATCAGTTGAGCTTATCGCTCAGTTGAGCTGCCGTGACTTCTTGCTTTATAGGTGCCATGCCAGTAAGTGCTATCTCCGAGGCGGTGCCACGCGCCCGATTCCGAGTTAGGCGCTGCGCCGCAGAAGAGCTGGAAAACATACATGTTTGCAGGCACAGTAGGACGCGCATGCGCTTTTGTGGGATCTCGACACCAGGCGACCCGCCGGCAGATGGCAGAGCAATGCGTTTCAGTCGCAGCTCGCGCGTCCTGGAGACTTTTGTCCCCGACTGTACATGCGTGGGTTTCTGGAATAATCGGCGTGAAAGTTCGACGCGTAGAACATTCGGACCTCGAACAAGCAACACGGTTCTCGAATTTACCAGTACATTTACGTCAGAGTCCACAAAAATACGTCCCCGCGGCCAGGAATCGAACCCTGGCTTTTCGCGTGGGAGGCAGGTTCGATAACCGTTAGGCCACGCGCGCGCTGCCTACTTGGCCAGCTGCGCGCGCGGCATTACTCCCCCCCTTTAAAAAGTGCATCAGCCCGATGCAACACAAAACAAAACAAAATGAAATAAAAATAACAATAAACAGAAGAGTCCTTTGGAGCACATAAGATCCACAGTCCTATCGAGCGTAGTACGGCTTCAGGCGCACGACGTGGACGACCTCAGGTCGTGGTGGGCGGCGTGACGATGTTCGTGTTCCGTCGGGCATCACCTCGTAGTTCAGCTCCCCGAGGCGACGAAGTACCTTATACGGTCCAAAGTACCGTTTCAGCAGTTTCTCACTAAGGCCGCGGTGACGGATGGGCGTCCACACCCACACCCTGTCTCCGGGCTGGAATTGGGGGTCCCTGCGACGAAGGTTATAGCGGCCCGCGTCGACGCGTTGCTGGTCTTGGATCAGGAGTCGGGCGAGCTGGCGGACTTCTTCGCAGGGGCGGATTTAGGTGGGGGGGGGGGCGGGGGGGGGGGGGGGGGCGGCCGCCCCCCCCGAGACGCCAAAAATAAAAATAATTCTGAAATTTTTTTTTTAATAATTGGTTTTGGTGTAGTGATTATTTGGTCAGCAAACTAAATTTGTGCTGTCGAAGCAGGACAGTAGATTCGGCCATCTGTTTTTCCTTGGCAACGTCTTTGTTATTTAATAAAAAAATGGAGAGAGATGAGTTGACAAGTTTACCAGACGCGAAATGTACCTGCGAAGGGAAAGCGGTGCTTGTTTAAAGTTCAGAACCTAAGATAGCAGCTTTGCGGCGCGGGCTCGTCCAAAGCGTCTCTCCACCCTGTACGGAGGCGGCGGCTTTGGTATCGAGGCTCCCTGCTCCCTCCGTCTCTCTGTGGAGCCATCCTGTGCCGCTGAATTGGCACCACTGCTTGAAAGGCGAAGAGAGGCGGGAAAAGTCCACTATGACCGCAAGACTCGGCTAAGGGGGTGGAGGGGAGGTTGTTAGGTGTCGACGCCCAGCCTTGTCTCTCGGGGAGCATGGTAATCTCGCTGGCGTCCAACCTTTCTCACGAACAACGCCCGAACCACTCAGTCGGGAAAACTTAACAGGTTTATTTCATAGCGAAATATGTGACCGAAGACGACCGTCTCTCGAACGGTCGGGATTTTTGTGGACACGCGAGGGAGAGGAGGATTCCGTGGGCGGTGCTTTTCCTGAAGCGACCGAGGGCAGTCGGACCAGCGGAGCTCTCCCCCAAGGGGAGCTTAACGTTTGGGAAAGGCGAGACGACGATTATCTCCCACTCTGGAATCCTACGAAGGGGGTGGGAAATAGTCCCAAGGTCTTCGAATTGGCTGATGAACGATACCTGGATTGTTCCCCCGCAGACAGCCGGCGCCGTTTAATCCCCCCTCCCACCACCGTGGCAGAGAAGAATCGGGAAAGCTCGGAACACACACTGTCGCGTTCCGCCGCCTCGGCGCCAGCCGCAGGTAGAAGTCCGAAGGGTTGACACGTGACGTGAGGGAGGGGAGTCCTTGAGCGGCGCTTCCCCGGAAGCGACTGACGCCAGCCAGACTGGCAACGCCCCGAGCGTTCGGCTAAGCCTGGGCTAATCCTTCCCCCAAAGTGGTCCTAACGACTAGGAAAATACTTCGGTAAGCTTCCCACGCACTCACACACACATGGAGATGGGACGGGTCATAACAAGGTGTTGTTGAGATGGCGATAGCGAGGCGCGCATACCAAAACTCAACTGGTTTATTTTTGCTTCCCGTCTTGGGCGACGGGCGTTCCCCTCTCCTTGGCTACGTTCTCCCGAAGCGGGAGGGTGGGAAGAACCGGTCTATCGGGGGCGCAGCAAGGTCACGAGGCAGGGCGAGTTCTCTCGAGCGGTGAGCAACGTGGGTCACCACAGTGTACACGCGTGCGTGTGTGGGCTCTGAGTCATGCGCCGCCGGGCCTGAGCGAAGGTACATCAGGAATGCCAGCGCTCACGCTTCACAAGTCAGGAACGGTCGGTCAGGCTACTTTGAAGGGGAGTCAGTCGGGTAGCTTAGAGCGCCGAGAACAGTGCAGCTTCAAGATCCGCGAGGGAAACCAAACGTGGACTTCTTTACTGTGTTGCACCATTCATCCCTTCTCCGTCGCGGATCGCTGTTTTTCAGTGACGATTGACTTGGAGCACGTGGTGACGTGCACGTTCGAGCTTAGTGGCGGCGCTTTCGACCTGTTGTTCACACGTTCACTCCTGGGCAAAACGGTGATTCGGTTAACGAGAAAGTGCTGTTGACCTCCAGAGACAAAGTGAGCCTAAGGCGGATGAAGTAACCGGGAGTCGAGTTCTGCAGCCGCTACAATGGTGAGTTGCACTTTAGTCCGTAAAATGACGTTGCTCTTTTGACAAATTATAACGAGGCATTTTCTGCACTTCGCTCGCGTATGAGGTGGTTGGTAGCCGTGACGCATGCCGAAAAAGTAATTGACATAGATAGTAAGGAAAAGAAAAGCTAAATGGAACGTGTGAATTGTTCGTTTCTTTGCCACCATCCGCAGCGACATAAACAAAACATCGCGCTGCAGACATTAATTGTTTCCTCCTCTTTCTATGCATAAATATTAGTCATACACTGTGTGCGGCGTTTCTTTCGGTCGATGGATAATCAAAATATTTATGCGAAATTTGCTCACTAAATCTTTTTGTGGGGTGGAAGGATACTGATGGCTTAAGAACTCACAGCCAACCAGCGTTTGGGACTTGGTATGTTATATTGAGCTAATTTTTGTAATAATTTTTCCTTTGTATTTGTGTACGCAGCCTTTACTACTTTCACCTTCCATTTACACTTCGGCTTGAGACGCATAAGATCGCACAGCTGATATTGGTAATTAGTGCTGAATCAGTCACTCGTGGTATTTATAAATTACATCACTTATGAATGGGTTCTATCTGTTTAGTAAAACAAGTGTTTTTTACATAGAGTGAAGATGGTCCACCAAAGTCATCCAAGCGGAAAAGTACCACTCTGCATAACTTCTTCCAAGCTGTGCCCAAAAAGATTGTCACTGAGGCAGACATTGCAAGCAACGACTCGAAGCTCACTTTGAAGTCTGATGGCGTGGACGAACAACTCACGATTGAGGCTCTCCCGTCGCCCATGGTCGAGAATTCTGACGGAACTATACCACTAGCCCCGGCCGTCCACACACTTCGGAATCCAGCAGCTGACTTTGGTTTGCAATATGGCATTGGTAACTTCGTTGGGGCGAGGCCAGACGAACACACCGTGGTTGGCTTACTCGAATGCCATTGGATGCCACCGCAAGGTTACTCCTTCCCTTTCTCCGAACACAACAAGGGACAAACAGTCGAACGGAGGTACGTCAGATGTGACCACCTACTGAAATATCCTTGGCTGGTTGTCTCGGATGCAGAGGCAGGTTTGCTCTGCAAATTTTGTCCTCTTTTTGCCACCGGGCACATTGGGGGGAAAACACAAGACAGTTGCCCTTCAGGCTCTTGTTACGGAGCCTTTGAAAAAATTCGCGAAGCTTCTGGGGAAAGATGGAGCTTTGGAAACCCATTCCAAAGCTAGATATCACATCGAAGCAGTGGAAGCGGGCAAGGCTTTTCTGAAAACTTGTCGCGACCCAGCAAGGGTCGTGGCAAACCAGATCGATACACAGGGAATGCGGCAGGTGTCTGAAAACCGCGCGCGGCTTCTCTCGATTGTCGACAACGTTGTGTTCCTGGCCCGGCAGAATATTGCCTTCCGTGGACATCGGGATGACGGCCCAGTGGTCATGGGGAAGAACGGCAATGACAGTTCGGAGAATGGAGGAAACTTCAAGGAGCTACTGCGCTTCAGAGTGAAATGTGGTGACCATGCCCTCGAAAAACATCTCTCCACAGCCACAGGAAGGAAGATGTTCACAAGCAAAACAACTCAAAATGCCCTTATTGAATGTTGCGGAGACGAAGTTCTGTCCGTGATCTTGGCACGAGTTCAACAGAGCAAATATTATGGCATTATGTTCGACGAGACAACCGACGTGGCTCACAAGTCTCAGCTATCTCTTGTTTTGAGGTATGAACATGAGTTAAAGATCAGAGAAGATTTTGTGGGTTTCTTAGATCCTCGAGAACTCAAGCCTCAAGATTCAAATCAGAATCAGAATTCGTCCATGTCGGACAGCGGGTCCGACGAGGAAGAGCAAGACGAAGACGACGCACTGGAGCCAACACTGACTGGTACCAAGCTCGGAAAAATCGTGCTAAGTCTACTGAGGTCATTGTCTCTCGACCCCAAAGGCTGTGTAGGCATTGCAACAGACGGATGCTCAGTAATGACCTCCGAGCTCTGCGGTGCCATTTAGGAAATTCAAAAAGTAGCCGTGCATGCAGTTTGATGCCCCTGCTTCAACCACAGCTTGAACCTTTCTATATCCAAAACATCAACTGTGCAAAGTGTCCGAAACACCACCGGGACAATGCGGGAAGTCATTGCGTTTTTTACGGCCTCGCCCAAGCGTAACGCCGTTTTGAAACTCCAGCTTGGCAAACAGCTGACAAAGTTATGCGACACACGTTGGGTCGAACGTCACGACGCTGTTTTGCAGTTTAGAGAGAGCCTGGAAAGCATCGCAAAGGCGTTGGAAACGGTTTCGCACTGGCGAGAACCAAGCTCGGCTGCCAAGGCGAGATCACTGCTTACATCAATCCTGGATGCCGAATTTGTAATCGCAACCCTAGCTCTCTACGATGTACTCTCAGTCACGCTTCCCCTAAGTCGGTTGCTCCAAAAGCCGGATCTGGAAATGAACAGTGCCTCGGACATCGTGAAAGACACAATCGTCGTCCTGAGCGAAAAGCGGAACCCATTAAACGTCGAGAAGACTTTCAAAGAACTTTTCGCGCATGCAGAAGAAATTGCCGAGAATATGGGAGCCCAACTAGATGTGCCTCGTCTAGTCCAACGACAAATGAACTGCGCAAAATTGCCTCCACAGACAGCCGAGTCATACTTCCGCGCACATGTATACATTCCTCTTGTGGAATCTGTCGTAGATCTTAAGCAGCGTTTTCCGGAAGAGGTGCTGGAAGTGTACAGCCTCAACACACTTTTGCCTCGCCATGTGAATGAGAAGGGAGCTCCAGGAAAGCTCAGTATCCTGGCAGCAAAATACGGCGTGCTCCTCGGAATGGGAGATGTAGCATTGCAGACCATCATCAGAGCCGAAGTTTCACTGTGGGCGGCGAAATGGAGACGCGAACAAGAGAAGGGGCCTCTTCCATCGACAGCTGTGGAGACACTTCAAGAGTCGGAGCCAGAGCTCTACCCCAACATCAGGACTCTGCTGCGCGTTCTCGCCACACTGCCAGTTAGTGTTGCGACGGCTGAGCGGTCCTTTTCCACCCTTCGTCGAATTAAAACTTGGATTCGATCGCGGTGTGGCGAAAAGCGACTCAACGGTCTTGCCCTCCTCCACGTCCTCCGAGATGTGAACGTCGACCAAGAGAAGGTGGTAGACCGCTACGCGCAGGGAGCACGACGAAGGAAGGCGATGTTAGTGCTCTGAAGAACCTTTAAGTTGATAACTTGTGTAAATAATTATGTCTGTATTCTGTCCTCCCCAATTGTAGGGGTTTCTTTTTTTCTTCATCTCATCAGATAAACATGAATCTGTTTAATAAATAATTTTAATGTTGCTCCACGCAATTCGCCTAGGCACTGCGCTGAAGACCATTTGAGCTCGCATTTTTGTTTTCTATTGGTTTCACGGATCCACAAGACCATAAAGAATCGTACAGTTATTTTTGTTTGGCTGTTTCCCGTAAAATACCACATCATTTAGAGTAAAGTCGCTGAGAAATCCCACCCACTGTTTTTTTATTAGAGTTTAATTACTAAAACTAAATGCTCACTTTTCTCAAGAACTGTGCATTTTTGAGAGTGAGTCAATAAAATAACAATGAAAATAAGAAGGTATTTTGATCACGTTCTTCCAGGAATTAGAAATTCTCCATATTATTCGGCCGTCTTACATTTGTCTTGATAACAAATCCTTTCTTCTCCGGTCTTTGTGGTGTTTTTTTTTTGTCTAAATTGATGTATTTTGTGTGATCGAGTCCCTGCACAAACTCTTTCACGCCGCGTGCCTCAATTGCCTGTGTTGCTTAAATGGGGATAGTCACTGTTTAAACATAGAATATAGAACCACGCACACGTTTGTCTCTCTCTATCTCTATTTTTTTTTACCACTTATAGTGCAAATCTTTGAACCACTGAAGCAACAAGTGCGGGTTAATATAAAAGAACAAGAAACTAATACAAATTTGGTGGGAATATTTAGGCTGTAACAAACGTTACAACACGATTAATAGTTGCTTTTTGTAGATGCCGCAAAAATCGCTAGCCCGCACAATTAAAAAAAAAATCACCACCGCCCCCCCCCCCCCAAACCTTAGCCATAAATCCGCCCCTGCTTCTTCGGCCCGTTGAGCAACAACCTGGGCGTCGTCGCTTTCATTGTCAGCTGGCTCATGGGGCAGCATCGCGTCCAGCATGGTCGTTACCTTCCGACCATGTAGCAGCTGGAAAGGTGTGAATCCAGTGGTCTCTTGCACCGCCGTATTGTAGGCGAACGTGACGTAGGGCAACACCTCGTCCCACGTCTTGTGCTCTACGTCGACGTACATAGAAATCATGTCGGCGATTGTCTTGTTGTGCCGCTCCGTCAGCCCGTTGGTCTGTGGGTGGTACGCAGTAGTACGACGATGGCTGGTGTGACTGAGCCGGAGGATTTCTTGAGTCAGCTGTGCCATGAACGATGATCGGCGATCTGTAATCAGAACTTCGGGAGCGCCGTGCCGGAGGACGATGGATTCGATGAAAAACTTGGCGACTTCAACAGCCGTCCCTGAAGGAAGGGCTTTCGTTTCTGCGTACCGCGTGAGATAATCTGTGCCGACGATTATCCACCGGTTTCCCAGGGTCGACGGCGGAAAAGGACCAAGTAGATCCATTCTGATCTGCTGGAACAATGTAGTTGGCGGAGGAATCGGCTGCAGGAGACCTGCCGGCTTCGTCGGCAGTTTCTTGCGTCGCTGGCACTCGTGGCAGGATCGGGTGTAGAGGTGGACGGTTTTGGGGAGCTTGAAGCCTTGGGCCAGTAATACTTTTCACGAATACGGGCCAGTGTCCGGCTGTAACCAAGGTGTCCGGACGTCGGGTCGTCATGGCATGCTTGAAAAATCTCCTCTCGAAGGTCGGCCGGGATTACCAGCAGCCACGGCGAGTTGTTGTTTCCGAAGTTCGCTTTGTAGAGCACACCTTGTCGAATGGCGAAAGTCGTCAGGGTTCGTGAGAAAACACGGGGCACGGTACTCCCGCCCCCTTCCTGGTGCTCGATTAATGCGCGCAGCTCAGGATCGTCCCGTTGACGTCGTGCCATGTCGTCGGTGTTGACTGCCCATAGGAAGCACTCGTCGTCATTGTCGTAGCTGCAGCCGGAAGGGGTTTCGACGGGGGCTCTGGACAGGCAGTCGGCGTCGCTCTGCTTGCGGCCTGACTTGTAGACCACAGTCATGTTGAACTCTTGTAGTCGGAGACTTTATCGAGCGAGGCGTCCTGACGGGTCCTTGAGGTTCGCAAGCCAGCAAAGCGAGTGGTGGTCCGTCACCACGCGGAACGGGCTCCCGTACAAGTACGGACGAAATTTCGTGATTGCCCAGACGACCGCAAGGCATTCTTTCTCAGTCGTGGAGTAATTTTTCTCCGCCTTGGACAGTGTCCGACTTGCGTAGGCGATGACTCTCTCGATGCCTTCTTGCACTTGGACCAGTACTGCGCCGAGTCCCGCGTTACTTGCGTCCGTGTGAATCTCGGATTCCGCATCCTGATCGAAATGACCAAGCACGGGTGGAGTCTGGAGTCGTCGTTTCATCTCGTCGAATGCCTGCTGCTGCTCCTCGCCCCATTCGAACTTCTTGGCGTCCTTCGTGAGGTTTGTGAGCGGTGCGGTAATTTTAGCGAAATCCCGGACGAAGCGTCGATAGTAGGCACAAAGTCCAAGGAATCTTCGCACGGCCTTCTTGTCTGTCGGTGCTGGAAATGCCGTGACGGCGCAAGTCTTCTCGGGGTCAGGGCGGACGCCTTTGTTACTAACCACGTGGCCAAGAAACTTCAGTTCGTCATAAGCGAACCGGCACTTTGACGGCTTGAGTGTGAGTCCGGCGACCTGAATGGCTTGGAGAACAGCTCGGAGTCGTCGCAAGTGCTCGTCGAAGTCACTTGAAAACACTACGACGTCGTCAAGGTAGACGAGACAGCTCTGCCACTTCAGCCCTGCCAGTACTGTGTCCATGACACGCTGGAACGTTGCCGGCGCCGTGCATAGGCCGAAAGGCATGACCTTGAACTCGTACAGGCCATCTGGCGTAACGAAAGCTGTCTTCTCTCGGTCCCGTTCGTCGACTTCAATCTGCCAGTAGCCGCTCTTCAGGTCCATCGATGAAAAGTATCGAGAGTGGCGCAGGCGGTCTAGCGTGTCATCGATTCGGGGGAGTGGATAGACGTCTTTCTTCGTTACCGCGTTCAGCTGCCGGTAGTCCACGCAAAACCTAAGCGTTCCGTCCTTCTTCCTAACCAGCACGACTGGAGAGGACCACGGACTGCTTGAAGGCTGGATTATATCGTCGTTCAGCATTTCTTCCTCTTGCTGTTGGATGACCTCCCGTTCTTTTATGGAGACTCGGTACGGCGATCGGTGCACAGGGAGCGCGTCGTCGTCGGTGACAATGCGATGCTTCGCAACGGTGGTTTGGCGCACCTTCGACGACGTCGCGAAGGAGTCGCTGTATTCGGCGAGGAGGTCACTCAGCTGCCGTCGTTTCGGGTCTGGAAGCTTGGGGTCAATGTCAAGCTGCGCAGGCGGCGTAATGTCTTGCTGAGGAGGCGATGATTCTTCAGGAATCGCGGCGATTTCGGCGGAGTTCCAAATGCAGTACCCAGCACCTCCACCAGAATGTCACGGATGAAAATTGATGAGGCAATGATAACTGAAGAAACTAAACGTTTAATGGGGCGAACTTGTGCCCAAAAATGAAAAAGGAACAGAAGAAAAGAGTAGAGCGTCGCGGGCGTCGATGGCGGCGTAACAGCAGGATCGTACGCCATCGAGGCGAGACTGCTGCGGCTCGCCACATGGAGCCCCTTATGTACATGCGTGGGTTTCTGGAATAATCGGCGTAGAAAGTTCGACGCGTAGAACATTCGGACCTCGAACAAGCAACACGGTTCTCGAATTTACCAGAACATTTACGTCAGAGTCCACAAAAATACGTCCCCGCGGCCAGGAATCGAACCCTGGCTTTTCGCGTGGGAGGCAGGTACGATAACCGTTAGGCCACGCACGCGCTGCCTACTTGGCCAGCTGCGCGCGCGGCAATATTAGCTAGGTCAGAGTCGTATACCTGTGCCGTGTACAAGTCTTGAATAGCAGAAATTCCTACGGGGTGGCGCGAAAGAAAGTACGCATCTTGGTGAGATGATCCACTGCGATGACGAATTGAGAAGTTGTATTCCTGCAGCTGGAGTGCCCACCTTGCAAGCTTTGGCGTCAGGTCCTGCATGGATTGCAACCATTGCAATGCGGCATTGTCCGTTACTACCGTAAAATGACGACCATAGAGATATGGACGAAACTTGCTGACGGCCCAGACCACGGACAGACATTCCAGTTCAGAGGAATGGCGTCTACTCTCACAATCGTCTAAATGTCGACTAGCGAAGGCCAACACTCTTTCGATGCCGGTTGAATTCTTTTGGAGCAGTACTGCCCCCAGGCCATCACCGCTAGCATTGGTGTGCAGGATTGTCTCATTAGTCTCATTGAAGTGTGCTAGAACGGGAGGGCTTAGCAAGGCATGCTTGATGTCTGCAACTGCCTGAATTTGAGCCTCCCCCCAGGTCCAGGTGGTTGTTTTCCGTAGAAGGATGGTCAGGGGTCGTGTGCGTCTCGCGAAATCTTTTATGAAACGCCGAAAATAGGACGCGAATGCTATAAAGCTTCTTAGCTCTTTGATCGTTGTCGGAGCTTGATATTCTGCAATGGATCGCACCTTCTCAGGATCGGGGAGGATGCCTTCTGAAGTGATCGAGTGTCCCAAATATGTGACTTGTCCAAAGCCGAAAAAACACTTCTTAGCCTTCAGTTTAAGTCCAGCATCAGATAGAGCCTGCAGTAAAAGACGAAATCGGCGCTGATGCTCATCGAATGTAGGGGCATAAATGATGATATCGTCGAGGTAGACCAGGGCCATTGTCCATTTGAGATGACCGAGCACTTTATCCATTAGCCGCTGTAATTTGGCTGGAGCATTGGTTAGTCCGAATGGTAACCGATTGAATTGAAATAGGCCGTCAGGTGTTATGAGAGCGGTTTTCTCTGCATCCTCGGGTTTTATGGGGACTTGCCAGTACCCGGAAATCAAATCAAGGGTGGTAAACAATTTTGCGTTTGCGAGACAATCTAAGGCGTCGTCTAACCGGGGTAGTGGGTAGACATCTTGTTTAGTGACTCTTGAGTTTACTGTAGTCGACACAAAACCGAATAGATCCGTCTTTTTGGGAACTAGAACTACCGGTGATGACCACGGGCTATCAGATGGTGATATGACGTCTTGCTCGAGCATTTTGTGCACTTGTTCGTTGATGATCTGTCGTCCTGACTGGGCAACTCGACGAGGATGCTGATGAATGGGTGAGACATTCCTGTATAAATTGAATGCTCAAGCAAAGAAGTGCAACCCGAGTCATTGGAGGAGGTTGCAATAACGTGTCGAAATTCCTGAAGTAACGTTCGGAGGGATCGAGCTTGTTCCTCCGTCAGGTGAGGTCCGAAATTCAAGTCGTTCCATGCTGTTTCGTTAGATGGACTTGAAAAGCCCATGTTGTCGACTGGGATAACAGTCGAAACAGTCCGGGAATGGGTTTGACGAGTTACTGTTCCCAACGTCTTTCCGCGACTAATGCTTGTGTCGGTGGATCCGAAGTTGATGACGAGGATTTTGGCGTGACCCTCTTTACAGAGAAGAATGCTTCTCGGAGCTGCCATTTCTTGACCGGGAAAGCACTTCAGATAAGGATCGAAGATTACATCTCCACAAAATCGTTCCGACACAACGGCGTTTACCCATACTCCAGAGTTTGCCGGGACAATTGTTCGTCTGGAGACGACTGCAGTAAGTTTAGTGCCTTTTCGGGTAGACCTATGCTCATTGATGACGCGCGTTTTCATTGCTTGCCAACGATATTGGCCGAAGGTAAGAGAAAACGTGATGAACCACGTGATGAACTGATTGAAGTGGGTCAGCAGGCCATTTTGATATCTGGTAGGTTCATCTTGCGAAACTAAAGTCTTTGACTTCGGGTTACTTGGGAGAACCATCGTTGTTGTCTCAATGAGGGGCATGTCTGATTTGTGACGACAACAAAATGATGTAGCAGTTGTGTTGCTTCTCCAACCATTGTCAAGGACATTACACCTGCGGATTTCAACTCGGAACCATTGGCACAAAGGAGCTGGATGGTAGTTACTGCCTTGAGATTGGTTAGCAAGCTTGCTACAACTCGACTATCAATAATGCTCACTGCGGACCCAGTGTCCAACAGAGCACTAAACTGCTGGTTTAGTTCCGCAATATGTATAGATACACATGGTGGTGAGTAAGGTTTAAGCATCTTTACTGATGTTTGTGTTTCTGCAGTTATGCCTAATGTAACGTTGGGGACTGGATGAACTACCAGCGAGCCCTGCCTCGATGGCTCGCCGAAGCGTTTCCCGGACGGGAAGTTTCCTGGCGTTCATTCGGGCACTGTCGAGCAAAATGTCCGATGCCACCACAGCGGAAGCAATGTTGCGGCCGCGACGACTCGTGGTGGTTCCTCATGGAGAAGGTGCTGATAGCTGTAGTACGTGCTGCCCTTTCCGTAGAACGAAACACGGCTTCTGTTTCAACTGCTTGGACTAAAGCTGCTCGCAGGGTCGTTGGGCGTCCAAGGCGTACAATTTGTTGAATCTGGACATCACCAATGGCGTCCAGAAATGAAGCGGTAGCCAAGGTACTTATGGTGTCGGGGGAAGAGCTTGGAAAGGATTTTCGTGCAAGACGTTCGATGCTGGCTGCCAGCTCTGGAAAAGTCTCGCCAGAACGTTGACGGCGAGATAGCAGTTCTGCATAGTGAAGTTGTTCAAGGTGAGAGTCGCCGAACCGAGCGTCCAGGGCAGCGATTAAGGTAGGGTAGTCGTGAAGGAAGTCTGCTGCGACTAGTCTCTAAGATTTCGACGGCCTTCCCCCGGAGGTACGACAACAGGGCTCTTGCTTTGTTTGAGACGTTCCAGCCGTTGGCTTCTGCGATCGTTTCAAACTGCATCTGATAGGCTTCCCAAATGGTTGCGGTTTCAATAGAAATGCGCCGTGTGCCGCACTACCTTGAGGAGCCGTACTGCCTCGAAAAAGTTGGGGTGCGGGCCCGGCTTGTTGTAGTTGATTTCGGAAGGCCTGGACTTCCAACTGTAACTGGCGCACCTGGACTTCCGTGGGAATCCTGGTTTGCAGCGCCCAAAGCAGATTGATCTTCCAGGTCTCGAACGTCATCATCGTTGTTTGTCTCCGGCGTGGGAGTGAGAGCGGGTGAGAGGCATATCCCACCGCTGCCACCGAAACTGTAACGATAATTCTCCTCAGTGACTCAGTCGAGCCGTCCCGTTCTCAGTTCTCGTCGTCTTCTTCCTCTTTCACTTTCTTATCGTAGCAATATATATATATATACGCAATCTGACATAACTATGCATGGTAATAAATGCTAACAATTGAACGATTGATTAATCGATTAAAGGGGCCGATTCATTGGGTTAATCATTCTAATTGATGCCCAGCCCTACGACGACCAGGTGATTTCTCATTTCGCTTGTGAGTTGAAAAGAAAGCTCAGGAGGAGGATTAAAAACAATTTCAGGCTTCCTTTAAGGAACGTACTTTATCGCTTCGGCGGCTGTAGAGAGTCTTTCGCTAGCCTGTTACTGCGACCAAACAACCGGTGCCTTGATAACAAGTTATTTGAAAAGCTATTCATGCTGAAGTGTAGCTACGTTCACTTTCGAAGTTGGCGAAGTCGTTTTCTGATCAAATAAGCATGTGTAGTGCTTGCAATAATTAGAACGTTCCTATTTCGTGCCATATGTTATAATTCCCATGCAAATGAAAATTGTTTGAAATGCAATGCACCATTATGGGATGTGTTCGGGGAAAACGTATTTCAGTATGTATCTGTACCTGTATTGAGGGTTACGTTTTACCGTTTGCGCAAATGTATCTCAGAGGTATCAGCCTTACATAAAAAAAATGTATTTCAATATCTGTCTTCTGGCCTCAAAACACATGTATCTCTGCATTTGTATTGTATTCCAGGATACATTTTTTAATATATCCGCCGACCCCTGCAGGTGCCAATGCCAGGGAGTTCTTTTGAGCGGAAGGCGTCGACTACAGCTCTACGATTGTTCAAACATCGTTCGAAAGCCACGTTGTTCTCGGAAACGGGTTGATCCGAGTTACGTGTCGTTGAAATCTAATATGCCATCGTCATTCTTCCGTGCCATGTAGCGTAGAGCCAAAAGATGCAATCCTGCGAGTTCAAATGCCGGCCTAGAACTACGTTATGCCGCGGACGGCGCCGTTCCTGTGGCGGTAACGAGGGTTCCGTGGCCTCGCCCATGGAGTGCTGTCCAGAGCTTTGCTCCGACGTCCTTATTAGGTCGCGGAAGCCGCAGACTCCACAGTTTGCCAAGTTATCGTGAAACAGAGTATTGTGTAGCTTCACAGTATGAAATTATTAGCGCGAAAGACAAAAGACAAGAAAAGACAGGACCGACAAGCCCATGTCCTGTCCTGTCCTCCCTTAGCATATGTCTTTCACGCTATTTTTTTATTGTGATGTTCAACCAACTAGGACATCAACGTTTTTTGTTACAATTTCACTTTTTCACGAGTTCGTGTGAGTGAGACGCGAGGGTAAGCCACGTACCCATGCAGCAAAGCGAAGCAGCAGGACTGGAAGCCATGCTAGCCTTGACAACGTAGCGCACAATAGTTCACGCCGAGTCTAGGGCGCAAGTACCTTTCTGAAATTTTATGCTTTAGAACATAACCGGTACCAAGTGCCCTTCACGACCACCATGCACAACCAATTGAATTACACTGAAAGCAATCTAACTTAGCCAGATATTGCTTTGCTTGCATTAAAATAAACATTATAGGCATAGCAGAGATCATGCTGGTGAGCTGGTAAAGTTTCAACATCTTAAACACACGATACTCGATATTTCCAAACGTTGAAAGTACAAAAACTTTTTTTGCAACAATACTAATGCTTCATTACTGAAGGATTTGTGTTTCTTATTCTAACTTTTAGCAACACGTTCAGTTCCCATTGACAAGTTCTTCCAGCTCGATAGTGCCCTTCTATCTACAAAAGTTTGCAAGTGTTTGAAATGCAAGCTGTTTTACTAAAAACAAGAGACGAGTCCCAAGAAACACTTAGAATAAAAAAGCTTCTTTGAACAGATACAATTGGTTCATGCGAAAACGTGAGTAATGGACTTTTGTGTTGGCTGTGAAAGAAGAAGTGGGACTGTAGGTGTTGCTTTTGAAGAAAGGAGTCGAGGATAGATGGACTAAAGAGTTAATATCACACAATAGGGCTAGGCTAATCTGCTGACGATCCGAGGTACTACCATACAACATATATGCGCACTCGAAAATGACGATGAAGACTGCGTCATCTTTCTTGTCAACTTTCGGCAAACTGGCGATACCATGAGTGGAATCGTGTCCCCTACTCGAAACCTTATGTTTGGACATAGGAGAAATTTCAACGTTCTAAATTGCCTTGGATATGAAATATATAGAATATTTTGTTTCCTGCTTACGATAAAAAAGACGCACAGCCATCTAGCTCTGCGGCCGGATGCTCTGCTACAAGGAACCGTGATGAGTCCCTACCATCTACTTCGATGGGCAGAACTCTACTACACGAGTCATCGCCAACACAGTACGTATGCATGCTGTGCAATTGTTTTACGACAGTCGTCAACAAGGCCATGGAACAATATCGCTTCCGACAAAAAGTGAACATCAGCTACGAGAAATAGTGAAGGAGTACGTCACTGTTGCGGCGTCTGGCAAAATCGTGCAACTTGGAAACACTATACAGAAGATTTAATGTACCACCAGCCTGTTTATTTAGATATGTAAAACAAAATGCCAAATATTCGCTCATGTTGCAATAAGCACCCCTACCTCTGCTTTTGAAACATTAGAAATTTCGGCAAAGGACATATTAGGCGCCCACTTTAGCAAACGTCTGAGCCCACCCTAGTTGAACAAGGTTCCCCCTTCGCGGCAGCTGCTACTTAGCGAAGCTGGAGCAAAGCCGTGAAGCTTTACGCACGTGCCCTGATGTTAATTGATGAAGCTTGACGTGAGAGTGCAGGCACAAAAATGACTTGATGAGAGCGGCGCGGCAGCTTTAAACATTATGGGTTTCGCCAGACCCCTACACTGCACATATACTCCCACACCATAGATAGCATATTTTTTTATCTATTGTCATTCATGTGTTTGCGGTCTTGGAGGGGAGCGATTTTTCTTCTTTAACAAAAAACAAGGAATAGTCAAGTCTGTAGATTGTTTCTGTACATCTAGCTCATTGGTGCCGTTTTCAAGTGGTGCCGCTTTAAAGAACCGCTTGTATGTGGTACCACTTGCAAATTCTAACACTTGCAAGTGCAACCACTTGCAAGTACTATCACATGCCACTTCTAACACTTGCAAGTGGTGCCGCTTTCGAGTGGTACTTCTTGCAAAGGGTGCCACTTGCATGAGGTACCACTTGCAAGTGGTACCACTTGAAAGGGGTACGCCTTGGAAATAGTTGTTTGAAAGGGTAGCACTTGCATATGGTACCCCTTGCAAGTGGTATATTGAACAGGTACGATTTGCAGTGATACCTGTGCGATAAACAGCTTGCAAGTGGTACCACTTAAAATATTTTCCTGGTATCATCGTATTCACTAGCGTGCAAACATACTCGTATTTACAAGACCAGCTTCCAGATTTTAATTTCGACTCCTTTAAAACGGCCCTCTTTTTAGGACAATGAACAAAATATGACAGAAGACAAAATCTAAAACATGCTGCGGCGTACAAGAAAGGAACCAACCCTTCCAATCATATATTAAGTGCAAATATACAAAAAATATTTATTTTGTCAAAAGCTGCGCCTGAAAAACTACCATTCGATCCTCTCTTTCGAGGAGGCTCTTCATTTTATAATTTTTTAATATGCTTGCTGAATCGATACTCTAGAGACTAGCCCAATTTCATATCTGTCATATATTTTACAAGAGCCTCAATTTGTAGGAATAAAAAAAAACTCCTACATTAACACGAAACGTTCAGCGCACTGGAAAGCATTGAGTTGATATTTATTTTTTATTATTCTAAAATACTAGAAAGGACACAGCCAACCACTCTCGAAATTGATATCCTTTGTCCCTTTTGATTACGCTCTCTATTTGCATGGGTGTGTCTCTTAGTTTTTACTTTCGCCAAGAGAATCGATCGGCAGAAAAACGTTGAGGCTCCAATCCACGCTGCGTGGGTGGTTGGACAGCGAAGCTGCATTATCACCTGCAGCGACTGCCCACTGCACTATAAGCCCTTCTTACGGCAAACGCCACCAGGTTGTGCTCCAGTCTTTGACGTCCCAGAGAAATTCCAGTTTATAAAAAGAATTAACAAAGGCCACCTAAACAGCGCTGCTTGAAATGTAGAAGAAACGTTTAACCACCAATGCTCCAGGTGAACGTAAGAAAAAAAAAACGAAGGAAGGCGAGACCTGTTAAAATGTTTCAAGCATTCTTGTAAGCCAACTTACCTCATCCAAGATGTAATACTGACAGCCGAAGCCCCTCGCTAATTCTCCAACTTTTTGTCCGTGTAGCATTTATGCTCTCTAGCACTGGTGACATACGCAAGCTGAACAGGCTTGCAAAAACGGTGCGACCGGAAGTTGCTTCGGACGCAAGCGGCAGTTCATGTTTGTAAAAAGGGTTTATACCAAATTATTGACGAAAGATAAGTAAATGCACTGTACCAAAATATGTTTATATATGAAAGACTTTGTACGCTGGCGTTTCCGCGGCAGCTTATGCCACCACAATCTTTACCGAGAAAAGCGTGTGGAGAGCGCTACGTGCTTCGCGTTGTTAGCGGGGCTAGTGACATCACTCCAGACGTGTGCCCGTTACTTGGAAAATGTAACGGATTACAATCACAAATTGCCGAGCCTCAAATGTAACCGATAACCGTTACAAACTACTTTCGCTGAAAAGTACCAAATTACTTAGGACCGGGCAGATTCAGGGCCTGCACCAGACGAAGAACGAAGGCTTGACATGCTCTCTTGGTCAATCAGAAGCCGAAAATAATCCCCTAGAGGTGTTAACAAGAGACAGCCCTACCGAAAAAAACGGTAAGAAATTTAACACGGTAACATCCAAACTGGATTATCGAACCGGGAATCTTACCGTAAATATGCATACCATGACCAAACCGTATAGCCAGTGCATACCGTAATCTGAATTGGATTACTATATAGCTTGGAAAATATGTGAACGGGTCGCAAACAGGAGCACCCGACCTGATACGGGTCGACCTGTTATGCGGGTCCTCCTATTCTGCAGGTCCACGTGTACAATACCTTTTCGGAAAGAGGTGAGCTAGCAACCCCCGGTCTGCCCCTCGTATTCCGAGGCTCCCCACCGAAATGAACTCCCGACACCCTTCCTGAAATGATCAATGCAAAAGGAACTAACAAAATAGCTCGAAAGTAGGTACAGCTGACGAAACAGATATATTACACACATGACAAAGCAAATAACCCAGCACTGTCATGACATCAACAGGAAAACTGAGTTAGCTCCCAAAAGAAGCTTAAAACTGCAGCTTCCTGTTGATATCTTGAAGTTGCTCCGCAATATACTTGTTCATGAGACCCGCTCCGTTTCCTAGGCGACACATCCAAGGGTGCTTGCCCGATGTACATGTCGAAGGCATCTGAAAATGAAAAGAACATGGAAATTATCCATACGCACCGCTGTTAAGTCAAACCTGTTTATATCGAACTCGCAGAAAACCGTCTACCAGTTCGATATAGCGGGTAATTTTATATAAAAGTGTTAATGAATTTGACATCAAACAAGCACGCCACATTTAGAAAAGTTGTTTACTCTTGAAGTAGCGTCTGTACGTCATGAGGGACGCTCTACGCGGCTATTCAGTGGCCGCGTCTTTCTTTTTCAAGGTCTCACCGGCTCATCCTCCTTCCGCTTGCTACGCAATAGAGAATTTATATTTCCTTCTGCGCGGTTTACAGATGCCCGCCCCCCCCCCCCCCCCCCCCCAAAAAAAAGCCAGCTTTCTCTGCAAGCTGGCTTTCCCCTAACGTGCTGCTCGCGTTGGGGGAAAGCCAGCTTGCAGAGCAAAACGGCGCTCTTGGCAGTTTGATCTATTGGGAGACGCTGCGATTTTCGTTCAATGTAACCGCATTTTTCGCTATGCATTTTTATTGCAGCTACTAGTCTGTTCACAAATAATTTAATACAAGCTATAGTTTGAATTAATCGGGTTTGACTGTAGCCCCATATAGAAAAGCACATCGCATCACATGTTAATTTGTTGCAATAGTGTATTAAAGGGTAACTGCAAAGAAAAAAAGTTTTTTTTTAAAATAGCCTAATTGGGACAAGCATGTCAAAAAACAATTTTTCCGTGAGTAAAAAAAATTTCTACAGCAATATTTATTGCGTGAGACTGATTTTGGTTTGCGGCAATTTCGTCCGTTTTAAATCGCGCGCCACGAAGTTGTGATTACGTGACGTCAATCCCAATAGGTTCTCATTGGCTAAGAGTTTGATTGACAACTTAGATCTTGGTTGTTAAACCTTAGTTATATGTTGCAATTTCTTTTTGAGCCGCATATTTTTACGTTTAAAGAATAACCCATGTGAGGAAAGTTACTATTCTTTACAAATGGTTTACAAAACGGGCACTTCCGTTTGGATTCATACCATAACAAACAAAAGCTTCGCCATTCTTTCATGGCCGCCGAAGTCTCTGCTCCCGCCTGTCTTGCCTACCTCGACTAGTCGTTTCGCCGAAGTGATCAGTGTTTCGTGCAGACCCAGGTGCTTGAGTGAGACTTCTTGAAGTGAAGTAGTGTGTGTTTAGCAGCTGTCGCAGGTGTTAGTGATAGGAAGCGACGCGGGGTTTTGGCTTTCATAGCGCGGTTCTTTCGTTTTCCTCTTTGCTTGCTTAGCGTGCTTTTTTTTTTTGCTTGCTTTCTTGCGCGTGCAAATGCCGACTTTTCAGAGATGTCAGATGAGTGAGCCCGACAGCGAGCCTTCCAGCAGCCATGTCGCCTCGAAAGGAATGCTATTTGGCTGGAGGCAGTGAAGCGTTCGCGTAGCGACAAACGTGCCCAGTTACGTTCTCGTCATATTGCTCCGGAGGCCGTCGAGATTCGCACTGGGTGCATCGAACGTCCGCGACTAGACACACAAAATAAAAAAGCACCGTGTTCACTACGTAAAAAATGGTCCCAGTTCATGCATCTGTGGGCAGGTACGAAATCTTGCCCAAATTTATTCACACCGCACGATGAGCGCAACACGTCGCTGTGCAAACGCAGTCCAACAACACGAAGCATAAAAACGGCAGATTTAGGACAATTCGGAGTCCATTGTTCAATTAAAACGACGTAATTTTGTTGAAAACGCCCGCAGCTTTTTACTCACGGTATGCGTCGGGAATCTTCCACACTTTGAAACAGAACGAAGGAAGATTTACTTTTAAAAAGGCACGCTGCGTCCTCCCGGACCAGTTTGACTGAATCAGCTGACGACGACGAGACTGAACCCGTTAACATCAACACAGCAATAACCAATTTGCGCTCTATGTTAGCGTGGGTGTCTCTACTTCGAAGCACCGCACCACGCACACCACGAACGTTTCAGTTCTTTGTCGCATCGCTGTTGCACCAAACAGAACGAGATCGCCGAAGTCAACGCAGCGCTGTCGTGACCTTCGCTTGTGGTTGCGCACTAGTGGACCCTGTGACTCCCTTCGCTTTCAAAGCCCACACGACGATTACGAATGATACTTTCCGTCTTCCGCGAACATCACAGGGGCACTTCTCCGGTCACGTCTTCGCTATGAGCTCGCAGACCGCGCAGCCAGCGCAGCTTCTGGTTTAACGTGCGTTGTTGCCAGATCTGACCGGAAGTCGAGACGCTGCGTCAGGAGAGTGAGGGGTAGGGCGTACTTCTCCTCCGCGGGGGTCGAAAGAGCGGGAGTTTCAAATGTGGAGAGGTTCTGACTTCGACTAAATTACGTCCTGTGGCGTCAATATTGCTAAAAAAATAGTTTTGTCGCGGAACATTTGTTTTGTGACATGCTTGTCCCAATTAGGCTGTTTAAAAAAACACTTTTTTTCCTTGCAGTTACCCTTTAAGGTGCTACTGAGAACAATTAGCAAGGATTCTATTTATATATCAACCCAAAATAAGTGAGCCGAAATATTTGCCACCTTGAATCTCACACCTTTTAAATGTCAACTCTGTTTCAAAATCGGCGCAGCTAGCCTGCTCTGGGGTACACTATGTTCACCCTAAACTGACAGTGCCTTTCGCCGAAATAATCAAAGGCCTGTCTCCGATTGCTTGACTTCACTCTCTGCATGTGAGTCTACAGGGGGGGGGGGGGGTGATCATCTGGTTTAAAGTTGACAGTTGACTGGACTAACGAGCACAAACCGTCTACGGCCCAGTCAGCATAGGGGTGAATGGAGTAATGGCGACCTGCGAAATCAACGGCACCTAGCGGCTAGGACACAAAACTGTCAGAGTGGGTGCACAAAAATGTCAGGGTCGGTTCATTCGACAGTTTACATAAGCTAAGCAAATATTCACAGCACCTAGCGGTCTAAACGGAAAGCCGTGAAAGTAGATTCGAAAACGCCTCATGGAAATTGCCAATAACTTTGGCCCACCTCCAGGTTGACCACATAATATGGTGACAGAGGTGATCTATCCCAACATTTCAAAAACATTAGTCTTCACTGAATATAATAAATCAGGCAACGTACGTTTAGGTATATGCCTATAAATACTTAAATCTGTTGCTTCAATGTTTCCTTGCCTTATTTGGAATTTCATTTCGAAATTGCCGTTTAACCTGAATCATGCCAATGCATGTGAATTCGGCACTTTTGTTTACTTTTTCAGGATTCCCCCAGCTCTTTTTCTTACCTAATTGTTACCTAAAGACACTGAATTTTTTTTATTGTTATGCACACAAAATTAACAGCGGATATAAATGATCATTGCCTCTGCCTGCTTGCTTTATTAGATCTTCTTAAAATTAACAAAAGGGCTTTATAACACCCTTCGGAACAGACGGAAGAACAAAATCTGTCATGACATCTGTAAAGTTTAAACATGACCGGGGGAAACTGGAGAACGCTGCCGCATGATTGAAGCATTGCTCACAGAAAGACGGGAAAGAATTGTGTTATGGAGCCTGTCACCGTACTTGGGAGCTGAGCTAGCCGTGACTTAAGCATTAAAAAGCGAGAAATAAGTCAAATTGTCGACAACGAGAAGTTCTTTTACGCTCCTGCGATGAGGGACCCAGAAGAATGAAGATTTAAACCTTAAAATAAGTCGAAGCCCATTTGCCCTTGTGCGAACATGTCGAGGAAGCATCAAAAGCGGTTTGGTGCAGGCGATCGGTTGCAGTCTGAAGATGTGTTTTCAACTAGTGAAAGTGTTCTCTTTTGCAAAGCGCAAAACATTGGTTTAACATGCTTCTTTAAGAACTACTGCTTCTTGACATCAGGTACAGCTGCGGCCGCCAAGAGGTGAAACGGCACGTGTGCCGCTTGGCGCTACCAGCGCCAAGCGGCCCACGTACCGTAAGAGTTAAAGGTCATGGTTGAAACTATGGCACCCTTGATGTTTCGATTATGATCATGCAGACATGTGTAAGGAACGTATGTGCCGCTCAAACTCTGTTTTGCTCAGACGAAGCCTGACCGCTCGGACGGCAGATTGACGGCCCTTGGCGCCTTGAGTACATCGCTCTGCTAGTCGCGCAAGCTTTTTATCCCTACTATATCTCTATATATCTAACCACCACGAATTTGCATGACCGTGATCAAAACGTCACGTGGACCATATTTTCAGTCACCAAGAGTTACTCCGAATCACTTATTAATTTTGTTTCTCGCGACCACCGCCAGGGTATTATTCTCTGCTTCTGGCTGGCTACATTCGAATCTGTGTGGTCGTCCCGGAACACGACCAGCCCGTTTTTGGCCATTGGCGCCTTCCCATTTGCCTCCTATACTTCCTAATAAATGGACAAACTCTCTCTATATATGGCTCTGCCTGACCCACATGAACAAACCACGAACATATTAACATTGCGCGACCTTCTAGTACGGTCAGCATTAGATACAGAAATCAGATCTAGTAGTAGGTTTCTCAATCGTAAGTTCAGAAAATTTGGACAAGCATACTATAACAATCCGGCCGTGCAGCCTGTCTTGAGTTGTTATATTTTTAGTATTAATAAAGTAGAATGACGTTTTGGCGCAACGTTGGAGCAAATTCGTGACATTTTGTCGAATGAAGCAGGATGTAGCAAGTAAACGGAAATAAACAGAGCGCAAAAATAGACAAGGACGAAAGGAAGATGCAAACGGCACTACGGTGCAGTTTGGCACAAATGGCGCAGCAATAACATCCCTTTGATTCTTCCTGAAGAGTGGAAAACATTCACACATAGTTCTCATCCCGAAACCCGGTAAGAAACCCACCCTAGACACCCTCCGACCCATCTCCCTCACGTCCTACATAGGCAAGCTCAAGGAGAAAATGGTCCTCGCTCGCCTCACTTGGCGCCTCGATCCATCTAATTTCCTTCACTGGGCTATGGCTGGAGGGAGATAGAGAAAGAAAGAAGGGCTTTCAGACCAGCAAATATTAACGTGTATGTCATTGCAAGAGGCCATGCAGACATTGTTAGTTGGGTGGTGAATCGGATAACAGCGTTTTCGAGCCCATATTTGTGCACAAGACACGATTATTCGCATGCAATACGAAGTTTACCAACACCCCAGCATCCATCAACTGCGCTGCATTGTGGGTCTCGACTTTCAAAAAGATTTCGATACCATTCATCACTCAGCCACCTTCGAACAACTCCAACGCCTTAATTCCAGCTCCGGTCTTTACAACTATACCCACAACCTTCTCACCACCAACTGCCACGCCATCCAACTACCCACGTACCGCGAACCCTACTGAGCACCCTCTCGTTGAGTTTCCCAAGGTTCTCTCCCCACTCGCCATCAATCTCTCCTTTTGAACTCTTCAAATTCTCGAGCAAATACCATCCCCTTTGCACCTCCACAGGCTACCCCGGCACGATTTCCTCTATACTTTAGGAAGACATAGAAATCATCGTGCAGTTTTCCCATCAAGTACGACTCGCCCCTTTCCCCACTAAACGCTGTTTGTTACCATCACTAACCACCG
This sequence comes from Ixodes persulcatus, assembly GCA_013358835.2. Lineage (NCBI taxonomy): Eukaryota > Metazoa > Arthropoda > Arachnida > Ixodida > Ixodidae > Ixodes > Ixodes persulcatus. Next base: position 32,224 of record JABSTQ010010726.1, read on the forward strand.
CCACCAAACCCATGCTCAAGCTGACCGTGACCTCATCCACCTCACCCCCGTTACGGAAATATCGAGGTCCTCGGCTTCAACATCACGGAAGGTGACAAAGCCACCGACTGCCTTCATACCTGCGATCGACAACTTACTCAGATTACACAAGTTATAGACCGCATGACGCGTAGACGCCATGGCCTCAAAGAGCATGACATACATCTATCGTCTCACCAAGGCTCTTGTCTGCTACCGGCTTATGTACGCCCTCCCACACGTACGCATCACCCTATCCCAACCAGATAAGAGAGCTCTCCGCCACGCCTCACGCCTAGCTCTTGGAGTACCCCAATATACGGCGCTTACTAAACTTCAAGAAACCACCCTTCACACCCCTAGACGCACGCATCGGCATGCACCTCTTGGCGCGACAATGACGCGCCCGTCTCACACATCAAGGACGACAGATTCTACAACATTGTCACGAATGACACATAACGAAGCGCCGAATAACTGAGTGAACTGAACATTTAATGGGGCAAACTTGTGCCTAAAACAAAAAAGGAGAAGGTTAGCGCCGCAGGCGTCGATGTCGGCAAAACAGAAAGATCGAGCGCTGGGGCGAAACTGACTGCGGCTCGCCACGCGGAGCCCTTATGTGCACGCGTTGGCTTCTGGAACAATCGGTGTAGTAGGTTCGGCGACTATAACATCCGGACCTCGAACAAGCAACAGAGATCTGGAATTTACCGGAACATTAAACTGAAAGAATAAAGAAAAGACGCGAAACTCCCAGGTATCGAACCCTGGGACTCCTTACGAAAGTCAAGCGCGCTAACCACTTGGCCACGCATGCCCTCGCTCGCCGGCGTGCGTGGTAATGTCTTCACTATGCCATCACCCACTCAAGCCATCTCTGTGGACAACCTTGCGTCGTATCTAGATTCCCACCTACCCCGCAATATGCACCCAGTAAACCATGCTCGCCCCAGGAATACTCGCCTGTACACACTACGCTATCGCTACTCTGACCTCACCCAAATTACTTATACACATGCTTGCTTGAAGAAACGCCAGAAGGCACGGTCGATATCATTCATCTCCAACAACCCGCCCTCACCACTTACTTCTCCCGTGTCCCCAGACCGTTTCTCTAGAGACCCAAGCCTTAGCTTCCGCCAGTACGTGCCACACCTCTCCCGGCCATCACATTCTCACTGACGGTCAGGACGCACTTCATTCTTTCCTCAACAACGCAATTCCATCCCTCATCATCCACCAAATCTCCGTTCATTTAGCCTAACACCTCCACAGCTCCTACCCACTCGGTTGGGTGCGAGACCATGCTGGAGTGCCGTGCAACGGTTTGACTGACCAAACCTTCAATGCTGAAGTGTAAACATTTTGATGGACATCCGTCTGGTTAGTCATTACTTAAATCTTAAACTTGATACTCTAACCATCTTTTAATAAAAGCAAAGATTCCGACGTTTCGGGGCCAACTCGGCCCCTTGATCACGGGCGACTGTTTCTGTCCCGAGGAACGGCCTGCCCACGAACACGAACACCCCCGGGTGCTCTCCGGATTATCCCTCTTAGCCCTGAAACGTAGCTGCTGGGAAGGGTCCCCGCCGACCAATTTACGTTGCCACGTGTGCACTGAATATGCCACGACTCTAACAGAAGGCGCTTCCGCCAGTTTCTCTCCATTCCAAGGATGGCGCTGTTGTCGAGGTCCATGGAGTGGTTTGTCTTCTCGACGTGTTCAATCAGCGCGCTTCCCTCCACATTCTTCTTCACGATGTCGTAGCGGTGGCGCCGCAGGCGCTCTGAATGGTTCTTCGTTTCCCCAACGTACGACGCGGGGCAGTCGCAGCAGGGTATTTTGTAAACCAGTCCCTGTGCCCTCTTCCTTGGGGGGAGATCCTTTGGTAGGGGGAGAAGGCCACCCATGGTCGAGGCTGGCTTGTGTGAGACCGCTATGCCGTACTGTCGTAGTACTTGCGCAAGAACCTCGCTTGTGCCTTTGATGTAGGGTACACACACGCGGGGGGGCGGGGGGAGGCATCTTGGGTTAGAGGGGTGAGCCAGAGTTGCTTGTTGTGTTGTTTACGAATGTAGTTGGGTAGCCATTCTTCCGGAGGACTTGTTTGATTGTTTCGATCTCTTTTCGGAGGATCTCCTCTAAAGAGCAGACCGTGATCGCCCGTCTGACGAGTGCCGAAGTCACGGAAGACTTATGTGAACTAGGGTGGCTGAATGGAAAGTCCAGCTATTGGTCTGTGTGTGTCGGCTTCCCATACACATGGAAGTCCAGGCGGCCGGACTTTCTGACTGTACAGGCATCTAGGAATGGGAGACAGCCTTCTGACTCGTGCTGGATAGGGAATTGAGTAGCTGGTCCGATGAAATTTAGATGCGTGTGAAGACGGTCGCTCTGACTGGTCTTTACAACGCAAAAGCAGTCATCGACATACCGCAGGAAACGCACGGGCCCTGGGGAGAAAGTGTACAGGGATTTTCTCTCGATCGCTTCCATTGCGAGGTTTGCCACAGTGATGGAGACCGCAGCACCCATAGCCGTTCTACTTGTTTCTCTGTAGAAACGGCCAGCAAAAGAAAAATAAGTGCTGGTTAGGCGGAATTCTAGTAGACGGCAAATCTCGTCCACCTCAAGGCACGTTCTTTTGGAGAGTCTCGTGTCAGACGAGAGGGTTGTCCGCGCTAGAGACACTGCCAGAGGCACAGACACAGGTGTGAAGAGCGACACGACGTCGAAGGACACAAGGCTCTCGTCATCCCGTAGATCGAGGTCCGATGTGAGCTCGATGACGCGTCCAGAATTTTGGACGCAGGTGTCGGTTTTTACAGTTAGTGGTGATAGCAGTCGATGGAGACGGGTAGACAGCGCACGTAACGGAGACGTGGTGAAATTCACTATGGGTCGGAGGGGGACATCAGGCTTGTGCACTTTCGGCAGGCCATAGAAGACCGGCGCTGACCCGTTCCAGCATATGAGACCGAAGTACAGGCCCCGGGACTCGAAATACTTATTAAAAATCGTAGAGAGCATTTTGTTTAGACTTGTCTGAATCTTGGCAGTCGGGTCCTTTGGCAGACATGTATGCGTCGGTGTTGAGAAGGTGGAGCACCTTCTCATCGTAGTCTGCGCGGTCGAGTAGCACAGTTGCGTTTCCTTGTCGGCAGGGAGGACGATGATGCTCTTGTCTTCTCTCAAGTTGGGAATGGCTGTCTTCTCTTCCGTCGTTTCTCAGCAAAGAGAAGCTTCGAGGCACAGGTGCGAAGGCTAGTTGACTCTGGGTATCCCAGTTCTGTAGTGTTTGATGTTGCTGAAAGTCTAGCAGCTTCCAAAAGAGCACAAGAACGACGTGTTTGGAAAAACCGGCCTGCTGTTTTCCCCTACCTCAAAGAATAAAACACAACTTGAAGAGGATAGCCTCCAGGTTCGGAGTGAATGTAGCTATATCTGCTCCGAACAAACCAAAGAAGCTGTGTTCCAAGAACAATTCTGAGAAACATCTACAAGACCAATGCAGGGTTCAGCACACGCACAAGTATGTCACCTGCCATATAGGGGTTGTCTATGAGATTCCGCTTTCCTGTGGAAAAGTGTATGTGGGCCAATCTGGCCGGTGTGTCAACATCCGACTACGTGAATACGCCCTTTCACTAAAATCATCTCCGGCAGGACACGTCGCCCTACATAACCGAAAGTGCAAATGCACCCTTGGGTTTGCTTAAACCAGAATCCTCAAGCAACAGCACAACCCGAGATCCAGGGAGATCTATGAGGCTCGAATCATCAAAGCCAAAGGAGACGCTTGCATTAGCCCACCGTCACTAGCTTTATCTGAAAGAGAACTTTAATACCTCAGTTTGTTTTCTAAAAACGCTACAGTTTTTTCAATTTTTATTTTTCTTTTAAATTATTTTTTTAAATTTCTTTTTTCTTTTTCTCTCAAATTTGTTCCTAACAGTTTTTCTTATTTTGTTTCTCTAGTCACATTTCTCCAGTCCTGTTTTTCTTTATAGCTTTTTATCAAAATATAACAGCAACCTTCCTCTTCCTTTTCCATCACTAAAAATATATCCAGGTTCATTCTCCTCTTTCACATATAAAAGCGCCAGTTGATAGTAGCGCTTTGCCCTGTCCTGTTCTTTCACTTGTCCCTGTCTTTCGCGCTCTCGTCCTCTATAATGCATTACCAACTAGCCCAGCAGTTAATCCTGAGACACTTTCTCCCCACGACCCTGTGTTTCCTGTGGTTTGTCGATGACTGCTTTTGCGTTCTAATGACCCGTGAGATCGACCGTCTCCACACACATCTAAACTCTATCGAGCCAGCTATTCAATTCACGATCGAGCACAAGTCAGACGGCTGCCTTCCATTCCTAGACGTCTGTGCACTGAGAAGGTCAGACCGTCGGGACTTCTGTGTGTATAGGAAGCCGACACACACAGGCCAATACCTGGACTTTTCATCGAGCCACGCTAGGACACATAAGTCTTCCGTGGCTTCGGCACCTAGACGGACGATCACGGTCTGCTCCTCAGAGGAGACCCTCTGAAAAGAGATCGAAACAACCAAACAAGACCTCCGGAAGAATGGCTACCCAGCTAGATTCGTTAACAACACAATCAAGCAACTTCACGCACCCCTTCAACCCAAGACGCCACCCATCCAACCACCCACGTGTGTGTACCCTACATTAAAGGCAAAGGCGTGGTTCTCACCCGAGTACTACGACAGTACGGCATAGCGGTCTCACACAAGTCAGTCTGGACCATCGGCGGCATTCTCCCCCTACCAAAGGATCGCCCCCCGAGGGAGAGGGGCACAGGGACTGGTTTACAAAATTTCCTGCGGTGACTGCCCGCCTCGTACGATGGGGAAACGAAGAACAATCCAGTGCGCGTTTTCGCAACGACAACCGCAACGACATCGTGACGAAGAATGTGGAGTGAAGCGCGCTGGCTGAACACGTCGAGAAGACAAACCACTCTATCGACCTCGACAACAGCGCCATCCTCGGAATGGAGAGAAACTGGCGGAAGCGCCTTCTGTTAGAGTCGTGGCATATTCAGTGCACACGTGGTAACGTAAACCCGTCGACGGGGACCCTTCCCAGCAGCTACGTTTTAGGGTAAAGAGGGATAACTCGGAGAGCACCCGGGGGTGTTCGGGTTCGTGGGCAGGCCGTTCGCCCGGGACAGAAACAGTCGCCCGCAATCAAGGGGCCAAGTTGGCCCCGAAACGTCGAGACCTTTGCTTTTATTCAAGCGTGGTTTGAGTTTCAAGTTTACGTTTTAACTCTTAAAAATGCGATTCCCCCGGAATACTCACGCACTCCCTGGCCTACACATTACCACCCCCGACCATAGCCCGTCAGGAACGAGCTGGTCGCCGGGGGGCACGTCAAGAGCTCTTCGCTTGACTCCTTACTTATCCCATGTCCTCAAAGCTTCTTCACCGCAAAGACGCCTCTCTTGTCCGTCAAGATCAGAACAACAGACTCCTCACTGTCGTTTTTTTGTGTTAATTTTTCAGAAAGAAGTGCCAGACGAAATTCTCTTGCGGGCCCTTACTTTTATAGACGGCAACCAAGAATATTGCGATTCCGCATGGAAGGTCGGGAGAGCTCGTACTCGGATTACATCATGTACCCAGCTTCCACCTCCCCTTGGATGCTCCCCTATTGATTCTACCTCAAGAGCTGTTTTGATCAAAGTAGTGTCCCTGGATATTGGTGAACAAAAAACCGAAGAACTGTTATGTGATATGTTCAAGTCAATATCATTTTCAAGGACAAATGGTCATCGATTTTTCGGATATATAAAATAGGATTTTTGTATACCGTTGTGTGCTGGTTCTTTGAATTTAGGACATTCGTCGTCGTGGCCGTCGCATGTTGTGTGCTGATGTTTGGTTTCATTATTCAACTATAATTTTTTTTTAAACCGCTGAGTTGTAGTTCCTTTGGCAGTGCTCTACAACAATTGTGGCGTTTTGTATTGTATTCGACTGACGCAGCAGAAACTTTTTGTTTCATCTCATGCCTGAGACGCAAGACGCTAGACTTGGAGAGCGCCGTCTGATGGACCATCTCTCTGATTTCAGCGTCGGGAGTCTCAGACACTTTATTTTTGTAAGGAACGACAAATCGGGTCTCCCCGAGGAGAGGATTAAACGTCATCGAGTTTCGAGGTCCCGTGCTAAGCGTTACGGATGTTCGCTGATCCCCCGAGCTCGCGGTGAGTCGATGAGAATAAGTGACCCTCCTGCAGAATATCCGTCTTCTAGTCGGGGCGACCAGGCCCCCTCATCTGTCCCTCTGGTTTTGGGGAAGGATTAGACTTAACAGCATTAAGGTGTGGGGTGCCTTTTTCTTTTATTGTTTTCCTGCCTTTTGTTCGATAAGCCCCCGAAGGTCACAGCAGATTCGCGAAAACAAAGACTCCGGCGACTCCGACCCCGCCGCGCGAATGGTCTCTTCGATTTCCTGCACCGCCTCCACCTTCTCGTGTCTTTTCCTTCTCGGAGTTTTATGAAGTAGTCGGTTTTCTAAAGATATATGAAGCGAATGCACCATAAAGGTTACAGCTAGGGTGCCTACATGTTTCCGCCGCTCCGTTGTCTAGGGTGGCCACAACGTTTGTGATACCTGTTGCCGACAAACCAGTGTTGCCTACCTGGTTACCATGGCAACCTCCGCTATTTTCGTCGACCATTTTGTCACACTCGCAGGTCCTGCGCTGGCACCACGCCGCTAATCCTGGTTAGGGCTAGGGAGCGCCCACCGCTCTCGCTCCTACGGCGAGGTTTGGGCGTGGAATGCCGGTCTGTAGCGTTCCATTTTGTCGCGCGAACTCGCATTTCGTTAAAAGCAACGCATACTTCCCGCTTGTAACTTTAAATAATGAAACACCCGAATAAAGAGAGCGACAGCCACCACTACCGCCATCCCGCTGAGCCTCCGACTCCTCTTATGAAGGGAAACGGAAGTGCCTCACAGTCTTGCCGGTGTTTCGAAACTACAGAAACTCAACGTTGTTCACGTTTAGCGAAATAAGAAGTGGGAAAAAAATGGCGGTGGGAGAGGATGTGGGAAAGGGTAACAAGAAGTTGGCGCCACCCTAAAGCGGAGCGGAAACATGTAGGCATCCTAGTTACAATTAATGGCGAAAAGTATAAGCATACAACGTAAACTCTAAAAGATCAGAAGCATGTACACTGATACTAAGGGTGAAAGAAGCTTTAAGTCACAATGCACATTATAATATAAAAGTGTACTAGGATTTAAAAATGTCCACCTTTACTATAGGTTAAAGAGCTTAGACGGCGCCTGTGGGAGATCGTTGCAGGCGACATCATTGGCCCACTACAGAGAAGCCCACGGGGAAAGCAGTACCTCTTATTTATTAGCGATCTTTTTTTTTCGGAGCGGGTAGAGGTGTACTCACTGAGGAAGCTGGTTTTAGAACGAACCTGCCAAAGCTTGCTAGATACTTTCCTGCGCTCCGGTACACCCAGGTTTTTCATTAGTGAGAACGCTAGTTATTTTACTAGTGAAGTATTTATGGACTCCTGCTTTGTGCTGAACATAAAACACAAGAGGACGACATCGTACCATCCTGAAGCCAATATCACTGAGCGAGTGAATCGGAATAGGAACAGCATAATGATCGCGCTGACAGATAGACTCTGAGACTGGGATGAGCACGCCGCCGAGATGGGTTTCGCCATTTGGAATACCGTAAAAAAAAAGTCTGGATCTGTGGTTCTACAATGGAGGTCCGCGGACACTTTGTGGACCGCGAAAGCATTCTAAGGGTCCTGCGAAGCCATAGAACAACACGGCAATAAAAGTTGTCTTTTTTTTTTTTTAGATTGAGAAGAAACGTTCCAATTTTTGTGTGGAATTTCCGATGTGTGTGTCAATGAGAAAATCTACTTTGCACTGGCCCTTAATTATATTCAATTATTAAATCATTACCATAATCTATATCTTTTCGTTCCCCTCACCACAAACCGGATCCTCCATCATCTCCGCCGATCCACAAGGGGTTCGCGAAAGATAAACGGTTGAGAACCACTGGACTAAATTCACGCCTCCGTTTCAGAACCTGGATAAAAAGATATTGCCTCCGCTGGAGAGCGGGTTACGGAACAAACAGAAAACACCACGACACCCCATCTCTAGTTACGCGGGAGAGCTAACGAACCGCTTGTCTAAGGCTTTGCACGACGCTAAAGATAACCTCGATGCCGCGAGGATCAAGCAAGCAGCGCAGTATGAGAAGAGTCATCGGCACTTGGAATTCAATGTCGGAGACTTAGTCCTGGGAAGAGCAAACCTTCTCAGTGACGCAGCAAGCGACTGCGCAGCATCAATTGCTCCAACATGAGAAGGGCCCTACGCAGTAAAGACGCGAACGTCGCTGCTTACTTATCTTTGTCGGAGCGATACAAACGAGGAGACTATCCCGGTTCACATCTGATTTGAAGGGGTATTACATTGGAAATTGGGAAGATGATTAACGGGAGGTTGCGGAAAAAGGCAGGAAATCCCCTGTTCCTGGCGACCGGAAAATGAGATCCGGAACGTGGGCGCAGCACATTCAGCCGAACGCTACAGGACTTCGTCGGTCAGCGAATGCCTAACAAAGGTTACCGCCGCCACTACACCCTGCGGCAGAAATTAAATCATATTCCGCTGTTCTAACAGTGTTATTTCTGCCGAGAATGCCTCTCTGGAGAGACAGCCCCGGACGGCGCAACTCAGATGGCCTATCACGTGGGAACACGGGCCAGACAGTTTCCTTAGGAACTCATGGCCAATCATAAAGGCGAGGACACCGACCCCAACGGCGGACGGGTGCACCGCCGAGGGTCTCCGCGCACTCCGCGAGCTCGGCTGGCGGGTGACCCACCCCCTCCCAGCAGCAACACTTATGGGGCACCGGGCCAGCCTGTCCGGAGCAAAATCTGGTGGACCAGATAACATCCCAAACACGTTTATGAAACGATATGCTGAGTGGACCTCAAAGTTTCTAACTGTTATATATTCTGCATCTCTACTTCAACATGAAATTCCCAATGACTGGCGTCGTGCAAAGGTTGTGCCAATTTACAAAGCTGGCGACAGGTTTAGCGTGAATAACTACAGACCAATTTCTCTGACCTGCACCAGCTGTAAACTGTTAGAGCATATTTTATCGCAGCGCTTGAACATTTTTTTTTTAAATGCTAATATTCTGTTCAAAAATCAACACGGGTTTAGGCGGAAGTTGTCTACGACAACTCAGCTGTGTGAGTGAGTACATGATTTTGTTTCAAATCTAAATAACGGCGATCAAACGGATGCTATATTTTTAGACCTATCCAAAGCATTTGATAGAGTTAACCATTCGAAACTTTTAGCAAAGCTTGAAAATTACGGAGTAGATTACACCCTGCTTCAGTGGATAAAAGCGTATCTTTCGCTAAGAACGCAATATGTTCAGGTTAACAACATCCACAGCGAAGACTTAAGCGTTGACTCGGGGGTTCCACAGGGGTCGGTGTTGGGCCCAATTCTTTTTCTGGTGTATATAAATGACCTCGTTGATGACCTTGACGCTAATGTAACAGTGAGGCTTTTCGCGGATGATTGTTTAATTTACACAAGGGTCCGGGAGCAAGCAGATCAGTTTCGATTGAGTGCATCATTAGCAAAAATTGTCGAGTGGTGCGATCATTGGGATATGAAAATAAACAGTGAAAAAAGTGTATTGCTTAGAATAACAAATAAAAAATCCGAGCGGCCATTTACGTACACTGTGGGGCTCGCCCCCCTAAAACAGGTTTCCGCTTTAAAGTATTTGGGTCTGATTTTCGAAACACACATGAAATGGAATGATCACATTGATAAAATTTGCTCTGCGGCGCAGCGTAAACTGGGATTTCTTAGACGAAATTTTAAATATGCAACTGTTGAAGCCAGATTAGTAGCATACAAAGCTCTTATACGACCCATACTTGAGTACGGCTGTGTCATCTGGGATCCGTACCACAAGAAATACATAGAAAGACTGGAAAAAGTTCAAAGGAGTGCTGCACGTTATATCATGAGCCGTTATAGACGCACCGATTCGGTTTCAGCAATGATCGATGATCTTAAATTGGAACCCCAAGATGAGAAGCGGAGAATAATTAGACTAAAGTTTATTTTTATGATGAGTAAAGGTTGCTTTAATATTGATTCGACCAGATATTTGATGCAAAACCCCTCTCATTCTGCCAGGTTGTCGCACGATATTGTTTTTAAACCGTACTGGTGCAAAACATTGCAGTACCAGAAGTCGTTTTTCCCCCGTACCATAGAAGAATGGAACCACTTGCCTGAGGAGATTGTAAAATCAATAGAACCCAAGTAGTTTGAAAACTGTCTTAGATTATTTTTTAAGAATTAACTTATCTCAGTCTGACTTTTTTTTTGTTTTTTTTTTTTGTCCTGTTGATAACGTGAACGGAAGTTGCTTCTGTCTGGCTCCTCTTGCTTTCTTTATTTTGTTATTGTTGATTTGCCCTTTTCCATGCTGCGTCATGGAAGTTTTACTGTGTTTGCCTGGACTTTCTTCCGTCCAGTATGTGTTCAAATTGTATCTGTATCTGTATGTAATTGTACCTGGACTTTCTTCCGTCCAGTATGTGTTCAAATTGTATCTGTATCTGTATGTAATTGTACCTGGACTTTCTTCCGTCCAGTATGTGTTCAAATTGTATCTGTTTCCTCTCCTGCAAAGACCTCGAAAGAGGTCGCAGTATTTATAAATAAATAAATAAATAAATAAATAAAATCTTCGCTGCGCTATGCACGCCCGTCAGGCGCAGCACCGTCACGGCACGGAGCATGCTGTTCGAGGCGGGGCTTAGGCCGCACGTCCGGGAGCTTCCTGGCTCGTGACGACGACCATTCCCCGAAGTGAAGAACCCAGGGGTCCAGTGGAGGTGGGAGAATTGGTAACGTAACGAACGGTTTAATTACATGGTAGCGGTACAGTCGTCAAATCCAAGAGAACAAATGGAGCCCTCACGCCCCGCCTTATATAGGGGGCCGTTTTCTCCCTCTCTCTCCGCCAGGGCAGCAGGTGCGACCGCCACGTGCTTTGCAGCTGGGTCCGCCGCGTCGTAGTCAGAAATGAGTCATAGCCAAGGTTCTCCGCAGTTAGGCCAGGCCTCTCTCCCCTTCCGGAGCGCACGAACCCACACGCACACACACACACGTCCCGTTGACGTCACGGACGCGTTGAGACACGTTTTGGGCAGCCTTCGACAGGTGGGCGTCAGTCCTGAACACGTCGGGACTCGTTTCGGGACTCGTTTCCGCAGCGTTGAAACTCGGAAGAAGGTTGCCGAAGGTTCCATTCTTAACAGCCCCTCCGGGGCCAGGGAAACCTCGAATGGCCGGTGGTACAATCGCTGGCCTGAAGAGGTGGGCTTGGAGTAGGCCTTGAGAAGACGCTGCAAGCACCAAACAAACTCCCAAACCTCTCACAACGGAGGCATCAGCGGAAACGTCCCCCACAACACCACGCCACACCGCAGTCAAACGCTCGGAATTCGCCAAAGACCCGCCAGACTGGATTACGGATTACCAAAATTTGGTACAATTCCGGGTATCGAGACCCCCTGTCGCCAAAAAAAACTCATTTTTCCAACGAGGTCACTAAGAACAAAATACAAAAGACAAAAACTCTTCGCAATTTGTGAGGTCATTTTGGGGTTTCAACGAAGTGCCCCCACTTAGATCCTCATTCCCGTGGATGACGAAGACCTCTGAGATCATCCCTACTATTTTTCGTGATGTCAGAAAAATCTGCTCAACCCATCGGCATTGCCGTTAAATTTGCCTTTCCTTTTTCTTACGCTGAAGTCATAGTGATCGATTTTCACGTGATTTCTAGACGTGAAAATGCGGTCCTTATAGCGCCGATAAAACAATCCGCCTCTTTCATTCCCCTGTCACATTGGTCCTAGCAATCTCCTGAGCTGTACAGCGAAACCCTGACACACTAGGGTCGCTCTTCTGCTCGACTGTCAAAGACACTCTGTCTACTCGTAGCAGAGGACCAAAGTTACGCGACGCCGGAGCTACGAGAGATCTTTCACTGATCCCGTCTTCCTCCGCCTTTTTTCGCCGGCGCGTTGGGACGGCGTACGCTTTCTAGTGCTACGAGGTCAGGCTGTTCTACAACCTGGTCCCTCTCATCCCGGTTTTCTGCCTCCAACTCTGGGAGTGCTTGCTCCCCGTCAGCTGCCTCTGGCTCTGGATCACTTGTCAACAAAGGGGCGACCTGACGCGATTTGGACCTCGTACACGACTGAACTAGCCCTTCTCCCAGTTGTTGACCCCTTTCGCGCAGCAGGAAATCTGACCGGTTAGAAAACAAATAAGGATACTCCAACGGGACTGTTTGCGAGACAGCCGCCTCTGTCACTAGCTCTCCGAACGGGCCAGTTATCCTTACTGTCGCCATAGGCAGACAGACACTGTGCTTTTCAAGCAGCTGCTTGATCCAAACTACCTTTCCAGTGAAATCGGAGGTCGTTACATACGACGGATGAACAACGTCCATCGTCGCTGCACTGTCCCGAAGCACCCTGCACGGCTTTCCGTTTACATGGAGCTCGTGAAGATAGGGACGAAGAAGCTTCAGGTCCTCGTCACTACCGTTCACGTACGAGAACACAACCCGCGGTTTCTTACATCTGGCCGCTGTGTGTCCCGGCTCCTGACAGTTGTAGCACAGGAACGGCTTCCTTGCCTCGAACTGCCCTGTTGGGCTTTTCCGCGCCTCGTCTCCGTTCGAGTGTTCTGCGCTCTTTTCTGGGACCTTTTGTCCTGCTTCGGGCTTCTCGGGCCCGTTTTCTCGCGAGTCGTTACCCTGTCGGAAGGTCTTGCGCTGATCGCTTCGGCCGGATTCGCTTTCCTCTCCGCTCAGCTTTCTACGCGTTGCGTACTCTTCGGCTAGCTCAGCGGCCCTTTCGACAGAGTCGACTCCCACCCTGTCCTGCACCCAGAGCTTGACTGACTGCGGAATGCTACGAAAGAACTGTTCGAGGCACACACACTCGACTACCTTGTCTCGGCTTTCGTACACTTCCTCGCTCTTCAACCATTCTATCAGGTTGGTTTTAAGCCCGTACGCGAATTCCGAGTAGCCCTCGCTGCTCTTTTTGGATGCGTTTCTAAACCTTTGACGGAACGCCTCGGCAGAAAGGCGGTACCGCTTCAAAAGGCTGGACTTCACCTTGTCGTAGTCGTCCGCGTCTCCAGCACTAAGGCGCGCGACAACCTCTGCAGCCTCACAGGGCAACAGAGTCAAAAGCCGTTGCGGCCACGTTTCTGGGGCGAAGCTCAACTTCTCACATGTCCTCTCAAAGTTAACTAAGAATAGGCCTACGTCTTCCCCAACTTTAAACGGCTGCATGAGCTTCTTCATTTGATACGACTCGGTCTCACTTGCTCGTACCGGAGCCCCAACTCTACTGTTCTGCGAGTTTAATCGCTGTTGTTCAATTTCGAGCTCTAGCCTTTTCAGCGCTCGCTCCTGGTCTCGTTCCTCTTTCGCTGCAGTCTGTGCTCGTTCCTCTCTAGCTGCAGCTTGCTCTCGTTCCTCTTTCGCTGCAGCTTGCTCTCGTTCCTCTTTCGCTGCAGCCTGTTCCTCTTTCGCTGCAGCCTGTTCTCGCTCTCGTTCCTCTCTTGCTGCAGCCTGTTCCTCTTTCGCTGCAGCCTGTTCTCGCTCTCGTTCCTCTCTTGCTGCAGCTTCACTCTTAGCGTTCTGAAGCAGTTCCCACGCAATTTTAATTTCCTCTGCTTCCGCGCTCTCTGAAATCGCTTTACTGATCTCAGATTTCTTCATCTTTTGCTCCACCTCCACACCCAATTCTTCACATAAACAGAATAAATCTGTTCTCAGTAACCTCATTAGATCCATGATCGCTGCTCTTTAGCTTTGGCTTTGTTCTAAAACTTGTCGCGAGGTTATACCAAAACCTAGCGCACGAGTCAAACACTAAGGATTCCCAGCAGTTCAAAATTAATTACCCATAATCTGAAGCCTGGCGAATCTCAAAGCAAAGTCCAAACGCTCACCCGCAGATGTAGCACGATGTCGCATGGTCCGATCCCAACCGCTGCCAACCAGTTGTTCGAGGCGGGGCTTAGGCCGCACGTCCGGGAGCTTCCTGGCTCGTGACGACGACCATTCCCCGAAGTGAAGAACCCAGGGGTCCAGTGGAGGTGGGAGAATTGGTAACGTAACGAACGGTTTAATTACATGGTAGCGATACAGTCGTCAAATCCAAGAGAACAAATGGAGCCCTCACGCCCCGCCTTATATAGGGGTCCGTTTTCTCCCTCTCTCTCCGCCAGGGCAGCAGGTGCGACCGCCACGTGCTTTGCAGCTGGGTCCGCCGCGTCGTAGTCAGAAATGAGTCATAGCCAAGGTTCTCCGCAGTTAGGCCAGGCCTCTCTCCCCTTCCGGAGCGCACGAACCCACACGCACACACACACACGTCCCGTTGACGTCACGGACGCGTTGAGACACGTTTTGGGCAGCCTTCGACAGGTGGGCGTCAGTCCTGAACACGTCGGGACTCGTTTCGGGACTCGTTTCCGCAGCGTTGAAACTCGGAAGAAGGTTGCCGAAGGTTCCATTCTTAACAATGCCCATCTGCGGCAACACCAGCGCAGAATGAGGCAGACCCGTCTGCAGCGAGGGGATCAACTCAGGGTAGACCCTCTTCTGCACACTCTAAGAAAAAATGGAAACAAAAGGTAGCAACAACGCATTTTCCTCCATTCTACTGACGCGCCCCAAAGCGGACACGAGAAGAAGGGAGGAACGAGACGTTTTTCTCCTTCTCCAGGCAGACGGGAGAAAGCTTCCGCCCTCCCGCCTCATCTTGCGATTTCGTTTTTCGAGCACGTCGCGCACGTTGTTAAATAAATGTTGTTGAGCTTCAGTGGCAGCGAAGGCCGCCTGTAATTCCGTCTCCCAGTCCAAACGTGCAGAACATTTCATTTGCATTGACGTTTTTACCACTATTTTTATCAAACGAGCAAACGAAGCCGTTAGAAACAGCGAGGTTCCGGAGCAGTGCCAGCAACGCTACGTACACTGGGTGAGATGGAATTGAAGGACCCACGCGGAACAACGCGGAACTGTGTCGACGTTTTCGACGTTACGGAAGTCGCAGAAACTGGGTCCAAGACAGGCAGGTTTTGCTGTCGGGTGCCTGCGTGCCTCCTGTGTTGAGTTGAATTCCGTTTTCCGATGCCGAGTGCCGACCGGCAATCAACGTGGTTATGTATTTCTGAATGTCAGCAACATAGCAGCAATATCGTGCTGGCAGTGTTGTGCGTTTTGAACAGAAGACGAATTATCGCCGATGTGACCGTCTGTTCGCGTATCATTGGTGTAACAACAAGATGAGATGACGTAAACTGTCGGGCATTGATGCCACTGGTCGGGCCGTGATCGAAGGGGGCGGGCTGTCGCATGTTGACATTCCACTTTACATTAAAGTGTTTAAGACCACATGAGGGATTAGGTGCAATCGATCGACGTGCGGATAGTCATGTTGGAACGCTGGTCTGAACCGTAAGCTTCTATCGTACAGTGGCCAATGTGACTCTCGGTTGGCTCCTCCCCAAGAGCGATTGCGCTCTTTGGAAAGGACTGAGCAGTACGAAAATATGACGGAAAGTACGTATACTTACAGTTTGGTAATTTTAGCATTAAGAAAAAATAATAGGTAAAATAAAAAAAAGATA
Source organism: Ixodes persulcatus (assembly GCA_013358835.2). NCBI lineage: Eukaryota > Metazoa > Arthropoda > Arachnida > Ixodida > Ixodidae > Ixodes > Ixodes persulcatus. The sequence continues at coordinate 48,049 of JABSTQ010010726.1, forward strand.
TCCTTTATTTTGTTGTTTAAATATACTATGGTTCATGGAGGCGATACAATACAACACTGCAAGCGGTATAACGATCTCCAGTAAAGACGCACATTGTCGAACTATAAGAAATCTAAATGCATCAGCACCGAAGCACTTCGAAATAGAAACATAAATCTTAAACGACGCCTCCCACAGTTCTATAATAAATAAACTAATAAAAAAGCAAAATCCGAAGATGGAAAAACCGAACATGGAAGAGAATTCCAAACCTCAATCGTGCCAGGGAAAAACGAAATTTTAAACAGGTTAGTGTGTGCGAAGTATTGTGCTAAGGAATGCTAAGAAAGTTTCCTAGTTTGTCTTCTTTAAAGCAGTTTTAAATAATAATATAAATCCAATAACAGATTTTTTTATCGAGAGTACAAACATTTCAAACGGGTTATTCACCTACGGTGCTCTCTAATATGTATTTGTTGGTTTTCATCAACAGTGAAGGCGAATCAATTCTTTTAAATTTTCCATAAATAAACATTAAAGCACGCCTTTGAACTCGTTCAAATATTTCCGAATTTGACATAGTATGAAGTTACCAGGTCATACTAGATTATTTTAGTTTATTTATACCGAGTGAATTAGAAGCCAATAATTTCACAAACGCAGTAGCGTATTATAGCTTGTGCCTTAAAAAAAAAAAACAGTGTTTTGAAGGCTGCCGAGGAATTATTTTTACATGGGTATCCCAATTCAGGCTCTTATTAATTTTTGCTCTGAGGCACTTGTGATCATCGACCTGAAGAATGGGAATGTTGTTTACCTTGTACTGAAAATTGAATGGTAGTTTCTTGTTGGTAATATGAAGATTAACAAATTTCTCAAGGTTTAGCCTCATGTCTCACGTATAGCACAAACTATGAATTTTGTTGGAGCTTTCGCTTGTTAATCGTTCATCGTCAGGCAAAGATACCTCTTTAAACAACACGCAATCTTCTGCAAATAAACGTTTATTTATAAACGAGTGGATAGCGGAAACAATGTCATTAATATATACGAGGCAGAGTCAAAAATTAAGCGCAATTTAGCCGTGAGAAATTCAAATGTAGTGATAGACTGCTGCGCTGCAAATATGTTTGACCTACCACAAGTCGCCGGCCTGGCGACTTAATGAAAATGTCACGTGACCACAGCACTTTCAAAATGGCCGCCCCTTTGTTAGCATGCACCAGGGAGGATCAGCGTTCGGTAATTCGATTTGTGGGCGCAGAGGGCGAAACATTTGCGGGTATTTATCGCAGTACGCTAAAGCACTACGGAGACACCTTTGTATCACTTCGGCAGGTCTACGACTGGCACAGAAAGTTTCAAAATGGAGCGTCAAGTTTGATGGACAAATCTCGAGCCGGCGGGCTCACACTTCAACGACACCGGACGCAATCTCTGCTGTGGAACGGCTTATACATGGGAACCGGCGTGTAACCATCAATGAAGTGGCTGAAGAATTGAATATTAGTCACGACTCGACGCACAATATCACTAATGATATTCTGCAGTACCATAAATTATCCGCCAGGTGGGTACCAGAACAACTTAGGCCGGTCCTTAAGGAGCGGCGTTTGGATGCTTGTGAGATGCTACTGCGACGCTACGAAGCCGAGAAAGATGATTTTCTTCGACGCATTGCCACCGGTGATACATTCTGGGTGAATTAGGTCCAGTCAGAGACAAAGCAAGCAAGCAAGGAGTGGCGACACAAAACGTCACCAAAGCCGAAGAAGTTCAAGACAGCGCCAACGGTGGCCAACCTAATGCTCACGGTCTTTTGGGATCATAAAGGCGCAATAGTTGAACATTATACATGCCCAAGAAACTCACTGTCAACAGGGCATCTAACTGCAACCTGCTTGAGAACCACTTGAAGCCTGCAATCATGTCAAAGCGTCGCGGATTACTCAGCTCAGGGGTGTTGCCGTGCCGTGTGAGGGCACGGCAACGCGCGCCCTCACATGGCACGTCCGACAGCGGAAAACAAATCAAAGGACTGCGGTTCAGGATATATTCCGCACCCACCATACTCGCCAGACCTTGCACCGAGTGATTTTTACCTATTCGGACCCCTCATAGGGGCTCTTGGGGCAATCGAAGCTTGATACAGATGATGACCTGGAAGCGGTGGTGCATTCCTGACTCCGGAGTGAGCCACACTTTGTGAAGCGTTGGCGCACATGTGTCGAGCAAGGCGGTGGCTATGTTGAAAAGTAACAAAGGGCTTTTTATAATATGTATACTACCACGCAAATAAAAATAAATTGCGGTTACGTCTTGACACAGCCTCGTATTAAACACCCAAGGATTAAGGATGCTCCCCTGAGGTACCACAGATGTCACGTCTAATATTTTTAGCAGCTACCGCCAACCTTCACAAGCTATTTACGGCGTCCTAAGTATGAACATACCCACCTAATGACAAAGGGATGAAAATCTATACGCTCTAGTTTCCTAACCAACTTTGTTTGGGGTACCAAGTCGAAGGCCTTATAAAGTCCAGAAAAATAACATAGACTTGGCCTGATCTATTTATCATGGATGTAAAATCGTGAACAGTGGAAATTTGCGGAGTATCCGTAGAGAATCCCTTCCTAAATTCATGCTGATGGGTCGAGAGTAAGTTATATTTGTTCAGAAGCTCTGTATTTTGGTTAGCGATGATTTGCTCCAATCGTTTACAGGACGTGCATGTCAAGGATATAGTTCGGTAATTGCCTAACGTAAGACAGTCACCCTTTTGACCACAGGCACAACGGGCACCATTAGCCAATCGTTTTGTAGATTAGCCGAGGAAAGAGAAACACGAAAGATGAATGTTAGGAAATGTACCAACATCTACACATAACGGTGCAAAAATGCATTGGAAATCTTATCAGGACCACAAGAAGCTTTCGCTTTTAAATTTAACAGCATAGAAAATACTCCCTCGTTAGATAGGAAATCAGCATGCATGAAGGATAGCATCTCAGTACGCCTGAGAACATCATGGTCAGGAAAGACTGACTGAAAGTAAACGTTGAAATGCTGTGCAATGTCGTTCTGGCTAGAAACATATGCGCCATTAACCTTAATTTGATCGATTGGTTCTTTTTGCCACGAAGGTAATTCCAATATTTCTGGGCATCATTTTGTATGCAGCTCGTAAGCGTATTGGAAAAGTAAAACTCCTTGGCATGCTGAACATGCGTCGTAAGTTTTCCTTTTAATTCCTGAACCAAACCTTGATTACTTTTTTTTTCTTTTCTTCAGTATCTTAATACTACGTTTAAGATAAATAACTCCCCGGTTAATCCAGGGATTTGATAGACCAATGCGCTTGCGCTTTGTTGGAAGAAAGTTATCCATGCAATAATTACATATTGCCTTATATTTGTTCCAATGAACATTTGCATCAGACTTTTTAGAGTATTCAAACAGCTCTAAATAATCTAGAAAACATTCATTGTTATGCGTAAAAATTTCAACAGTACAAACATTTTTTTTTCTGACTGTATGGTTAGAAATCAACTAAAACACTCAGGTTTATGACCGATGCACCTCATTTTTCAGGCTCGACTAGGTCTCTAACCAGGGTATTGAACCGAACCCGAACCGTGAACCGAAAACCGGAAAAAACAGTTATTTTCGGGTGAACCGGAGTTGAACCGGAACGAAATAATTTGTTTCGCTCCGGAGCGGAAACCGCATGTTTTTCATGCGGTTTTCGGTTCATACGCGAAGTCAGGTCGCGTTAAGAGTGCGCGGCGAAAAACACAGTAACCTAAAAAATAAACAAAAAAATACATATATGGGTGATTTCATCTCAACTCAGGAACAAATTTTAAGTAGTATTTTTTTTAATACATGTTTTTGCGCAATTTCTGTAATAAAAGAAGACAGAAACGGCAAGTTCGTCGGATTTGTTGTTCTCAATTTATGGACCGTTGAAGCGGCCAAGGTGGAAACTGACGTTTTTCCAGCTCCCCATATTTAACTCCATCTTTTCTTCCTAATTTTTACGCTACATCAATATTGATTTTTGGGAACAGCCTCGAGATATGCTTTTTTATGCTAATTAAGCATCTAATTCATAAAATTTTTAATGTTTTTTTTTATTTGTCAAACCGTTTCGCTGCGACGATATCTGACAAGGTTCAGCAAGCTGTGCTGTGTGAACTAAACAATATATTTTTATGATCTTTACATAACCGTAAAGCTCCAATTAAGCTCTTCTTTTTAGTATAGTTTGAATATTTTGCGATAAATATATAATGCGCTATATGTGCCTGAAAAACGAATATTTCGAAAAACAAGCAAGTTTGAAGTCGATTCTCTAAAAAACCCCACCTTTTATTTCTTATATTTTTATACAAAGTTAGGTAATACCGTAGTCTATCAGGAACTATTAACAGAAATTGTAATATATTGTTTGTATCGTCGCTATTAAGACTCGAATCTCGTGCTATGAGCGTTTTGATCGGGACTTCGCACAGGCGCTCTGCTGAGCAGAAGTTTAGCCTATGAAAGGTTTCTATTTATAATTAGCAGTTACTTCAATATCCAACCATAAACATTAATGAAGTTTGGAGTAGTGTACTTAAAAAAGTTACTTAGTAGTCCGTATCCACAAGTGCGGGCACAGCGCTTACTTCCCCCCAATACGGGGGAATGCAGATCGTTAAAAAATTCCTCTGGGGCCTTTTGCTTTCGGCTTTGAGTTTGAAATGCCCAACTTGATATGTATTTGTCATATTTTCTTATGTCAAACAGATATGCGGCGCATATACATATGTACTACGATTTACTATCTGACGCTTAGGAAGTAAGGTTTATTTTGTGCACGTACGGACTCTTTCGTAAAGTAAGGACCATTTCGTAGCATGTAAGGCTTCAAATGTGTTAGTCATGTGTTTAGGTTTTATTTCTATTTTCAGTGATTCATGCCGGGTTACTTAGACTTTGTCCACTTGACTTAAGTTTGTCCGGGAGTCTAGATGTCACGTATTTTCTCCGTCAATACATAGGGCGAATCTCACACACCTTGCGAATCACGCCAGTGCCAAGTAAATAAATATTGTTAGGATAAATATTGTTGCTTCACTGGCTTTTACGCTCGGATATTGAGGTAAGTACTACCATTAAATAGAAAACTTTACATAGGTCAAACTTCTGATCAGCTGAGCGTCTATGCGAAGTCCCGTTCAAAACTCTCATAGCACGAGATTCGAGTCCTAATAGCGGCCATACAAACAATATATTACAATTTCTCTTTGTAGTTCCTGACATACTACTATATTACCTAACTGTAAATAAAAAATGAAAGAAATGAAAAGTTTTTTTTTTTTTATTCGACTTCAAACTTGCAAGTCATTCTAAATATTCGTTTTTCAGGCAAATGTTCCGCGTTATATGTTTAACGCAAAATATTCAAAGTATGCTCAAAAGAAAGAGCTTAATTGGAGCTTTACGTTGATGTAAAGATCATAAAAATATAATGATTAGGTCGCACAGTACCGCTTGTTGAACTTCGTCAAATATTGTTACAAAAAAGAAAACAATTTGACACTAAAACAAAACAAAACAAAACATTAAACATATTATGACCTAGACTCTTTATTAGCATAACTCGCCGTTTGCATCTTCTATTATTAAAGGAATTTACAGGTAGTTACTCAAAATTTCAGAGGCGTTAATTATGAATTAGTGTATTTTTGTCAGTCTTTTGTATTACTGGGCGACAAGTGAACAAAAACCAAAATGTAAGCTTTCATAGCCGCCATACAAACAGAATATTACATTTTCTGTTTATTTTTACTTTATAAAGCACTGCAATAGGTAGCTAGAGAAAAACAACTAGCCAAAAGAAAAGGTAGGCTTTTTAGAAAATCGACCTCCAATTCACAAACGTTTTGAAATAGTCTTTGCTTTACGAAAAAATACTGTCCTTTCTCTTTTACACACAACATCAAATTTGTTATCATTAGAAGGAGTGTACTCTAAGCTTTTTGAAAATACTAAATATGTTAAGACACCCCATATAGGTCACACGGAAGAGCTGGTAAACTTTCACAAGTATCGTCGAAAAACGTCATATTGACAAATTTTGTAAAATATATTTCATATAAATAATCGCGTTAAAATTATTTATCAAAGAATAAGTGTGTTCACAGGTATCTATTAAAAAATAAGAGGCGCCAATTTTGAATTTGTGTATTTTTCCGAGTAAGTTGATTTAATGACAAAACAGTCAAAGGAAATCAGATTTCAAGCTCTTCCACTGCCATACAAACAAAATATTACATTTTCTATTGATATGTAGCGGCAGCTATCGGCAGCGATCCAGCGCTTGAACGGCGCCAAGCTCACGGGACAGGCACGAGCTAAGGACACGAGGTGCCTGGACCACGAGCTGCACAGAATCTGGGATTCGGCGACAGGCCCCTCAATGAGCTAGTCAAAAGGACAGTATAAATATTGTAAATAAATATGTAGAGTGTGATTTACCGAGCCTCCACTCCTACAGATATTGTCACAAATGACAAGTGATGAGGCGGCGAATGACTGAGTAAACTGAACGTTTAATGTGGCGAACTTGTGCCCAAAAATAAAAGGAAAAAAGAAAGATAACAACAGAGCGTCGCGGGCGTCGATGTCGGCTAAACCACAGGATCGAGCGCTGGGGCGAGACTGACCTGGCACTTTCGAGAACAACAAAGCAGGTGAAAAGTTACGTCTTGTGCGAGAATGAACGCGAAGCTTCTAGAAGTTGGTGATCGAGCGTTGCTTTCTCGGTACTGCGGGCGGCAATATTACCTTATAAGGCACTGCAGTAGCAAGCTAGAAAAAAATCAGCCAAATAAAAGGTGAGTTTTTTTAGAAAATCGATCTCCAATTTCTCAATATTTTGAACTAGTCCTTGATTTACGAGAATACACTGCCCTATCCATTCGACACACAACGTTAAATTTGTTATCAATAGAAAGTGTATAACTCTTAGCTTTCTGTAAATACAAAATATGTTACGATATCTCAAATAGGTCATACGGAAGAGCTAGTCAAACTTTGACAAATATTGTCAAAGGGGCACACTTTGACAATATTTAAAACAAAAGTACAGATAAATAATCGCAATAAAAATATTGGCCATTACAAATCCCTATTCTGAGAGTGGCCCAAAAAAGTTGCATTGCACTACCGAAAAAAGGCAAAAAGTAGAAAGGAGTGAAACATGACACCTCCGACAGGCGAGAGAAAGGTCAGTTTGCGCCTCGGCTGCTTAAAATGTCCATAACTCGAGAACAAAAAATCTGGGGAACAAGCGGTTTGCTCCCTTCTTCATTTAAGAAATGCCTCAAAAACATATATTGTTTTTGTCAAAATTAAATATTCGACCCCAAATCCGTGCCTGAGTTGAGATGAAACCACCCATATATAGATGTGTGTGGTTTCATCTCAAATCGGGCAGGCTAAAAAAGTCTAATTTTTTTATTTTGACAAAACAATTAATGTTTTGGAGGCATTTCTCAATTGAAGGAGGGTGCAAACCGCATGTTCCCCAGATTTGTTTCTCTCGAGTTACGAAGCGTATAGCCGCAGTGGCAGAAACTAGTGTTTTTGCCTGTTGTCGCAGGTCGCGTGTTTGACATTCTCTGCTGGCTCTAGTGTTTTTTCTACACCCTTTTAACTTTTTCCCCTCATTGAATAAGTACTATAAAGATCCTTTGACGTATTCAAATATTTTTAAGAATTTTATTGTTTTAAAGAAAATGCTAAACTTGTCCCTCTGGTCGATGTTTGGTCAACTTTGACAGGTCATTACTTTGTCTGTACTTAAGATAAATATTCTTTCTTTAGCTCTATAGAAAGCCCTAAGCATGTCCAACATAAACAAAATAATATCATTATGATCTGCTGAGTAGCCGCGCCGCTACCCTCACGTAAACGTTGTGAAAAATAAGAAATGTAGAACGTTTCAGATAGATTTTCTCAAAAAACCCATTTTTGTAAATTTTTATTTTTTTAATTCTTTTAGATATAATAGTCGACTACAAAAATAAATAATCTAGGAATGCAATATTTTGGTTGTATGTAATTATGGGCTCTTATGAAAGCGAGGAGTCGCGAGCGCCACAATATATATTTAGATATTTACAAAAAAAAAAAGGAAATACACGTGAAGGTTGTTCGTTGGTAGGTACGGCCGAAAACTGGCTCACTCTCGTGCTCTCTTCTCGCGCCTCTCGCGCATCTCTGCGTCCTTCTCTTCTTCCTTGTGACTGTAGTTCCTACAGATACTCCCCCCCTAGAGAGGAAGCGGGTTGACGAGTGTTGAGCTTTACGTTGTTTCTTGAAAACGAACTTTCTTTGGAACTCTGCTACTTCTTAGGGGCGCAGTGAGGAGATCCACGGATGAGGAAGGTTGCGGACATTCCTGAAATGCAGGCTTCAGTCGGTCGATAGACACTGTGTCTTTGCGACCATTGATAAACAGAGTCATGTGCTTGGCGTCTCTGCGTAGAACTTCGTATGGTCCGTTGTATGGAGGTTGAAGTGATCGCTTTACTGCATCGTTCCGAATGAAGACGTGGGAAGACTTTAATAATGCTGGACTCATGAATATTGAAGATGGTTGTGTGGCTCTTGTGGGGCAGGGTAGTAGCTGTGCCATGTGCTGTCGCAGGCGGTTTGCAAACTCCTGTATGTCAGGGATTGCAGGCTCTGTTGCAGGTGCAATTAATTCACCAGGCAGACGTAAGGTCGTGCCGTAAACGAGCTCCGCGGTAGTGCAGTTCAGGTCATTTTTGAATGCAGAGCGAATGCCGAGGAGTACTAATGGCAAAACTTCAGTCCAACATGATGAATGCGTGGATTGTGCCATGAGAGCTGCTTTAAGTTGGCGGTGTAGTCTTTCAACCATACCGTTGGCTTGCGGATGGTACGCCATGGTGCGAATGTGGTTGACCCCCAACAGCTGTGAAAGATTGCGGAAAAGAGATGAGTCAAATTGTCGGCCACGGTCAGTTGTGATGGTAGATGGTATACCAAAACGACTAACCCATGTGGTAATGAATGCGTGGGCGACATTTTCAGCTGTTATGTGTGTGATGGGAATTGCTTCAGGCCATCTCGTAAAACGGTTTACGCACGTGAGCATATACCGAAAGCCTTGCGATGATGGTAAAGGTCCCACAATGTCCAGATGGACATGGCTGAAGCGAGCGTCAGGTTGGGGGAAAACATCGTGAGGCGAGATGGTGTGTCGATGAACTTTCACCTTTTGACACTGAAGGCAGGATTGTGACCACCGCCTCACATCTGCGTTGATTCGTGGCCACACAAAGCGTGCGGTGACCAAACGCTGGGTAGCACGTATGCCAGGATGGGATAGTGTGTGCAGTGCATCAAACACTGTGCGCCGGAAATGATGTGGAATGTACGGTCGAAGTGTGCCTGTAGATGTGTCGCAAACTATCGTTGTTGTGCTGCCGGGAACGTTGACGTCTTGTAGTATAAGAGACGTTTGTGATGAGCGGAGCTCACTTAACTCCTTGTCCGTTTGTTGAGCTTGAGCGATAATCGCGAAATCGATTAGTGGTCGGGATGAAGAGATCTCATTTATGTTTAATCGTGATAATGCATCGGCGACGGGGTTGTCCTTTCCTGAAACGAACCTTATGTCGGTAGTAAATACGGAAACGAAGGACATATGACGGATCTCCCGTGCCGTATGGTTAACGTTGTTGGATTGAAATGCGTATGTAAGAGGCTTGTGGTCGGTCCAAATGCAAAACTGTCTACCTTCTAAAAAATCGCGGAAGTACTTCACGGCAAGGTACACCGCAAGCAGTTCTCTTCCGAAAGTACTGTATCATGTTTCGGCTGGTGAAAACTGTTTTGAGAAGAATGACACTGGATGCCACTGACCGTCTTTGAGCTGTTGTAGAACTGCGCCTGCTGCGGTGTCGGATGCGTCAACCATAATGGAAGTTGGGGCGTCGCATCGGGGGTGAGTCAAAAGGGTTGCTTTGGAAAGAGCCTGTTTGATGGTGGTAAGTGCCTCAGTAGCTGCTTCTGTCCACGTAAGTTGCTCGTTCTTGCGCTTTGAACCTGCAAGAAGCTGGTTGATCGGCTGGAGTATGGCTACGCAAGCAGGAATAAAGCGACGATAGAAATTCACAAGCCCCAGGAATTCTCTGAGTTTGGTAGTAGTGGGAGGCTGCGGAAAGTTCTTGATCGCTTCAATCCGTTGTGGCAATGGACATATACCGAGGTGATTGACCTGGTGCCCCAAAAACGAGAGTTCTGAGACGCCAAACTCGCATTTCGGCGGGTTGATGACATCTCCGTACTCGCTGAGGCGAGCGAAGAGTTGGTGGAGATGACGAAAATGTTGTTTACGGTCCATGCGGAAAACGATGATATCGTCTAAATACGCAAAACAAAAGGGTAGTCCGCGAAGTATTTGGTCCATGAACCTTTGAAACGTTTGCGCTGCGTTTCTTAGGCCGTAAGGCATTCTGGTGTATTCATACATGCCGAAAGGTGTTACAATTGCTGTTTTTGGTATGTCGCAAGGTTCGACCGGAATTTGATGGTACGCTTTTACGAGAACGATTTTCGTGAAAATTTTAGATCCGTGCAACGCACCTCCGAAACTTGAAGATGTGGAATAGGAGACCGGTATGGGACTGTCACGTTGTTGAGAGCCCGGTAGTCCCCGCAGGGTCGCCAATCTCCAGATTTCTTTGGCACCATGTGTAGTGCCGATGACCAAGCACTTGTTGAGGGACGTACAATACCTAGTTCGATCATGTGCTCGAACTCCTGTCGGGCAATTTTAAGGCGATCAGGAGCGAGGCGTCGAGGTCTTGCAAATACTGGGGGACCAGTTGTTTCTATATGGTGCGTGACGGTGTGTTTAGCTGGCTCTGTCGCGTCGGATGACCGCAGCAGCTGAGGAAATTTTTCTAGAAGGGACTTCCAGGGAGCCTCAAGTACGGGTGTTGATATGGTGAGGTTGAGGGACTCGCTCTTGGACGCGATTCCGTGAACGTAGAGATGCGTTCCCACGTCCAGGAGTACGTTCCTCCTCAGATCGACAAGTAGGCCAGAATTGCGTAAAATATCTGCTCCGAGGATGGATTGCTGTACATCAGCCACATAAAACACCCAACGAAACGTCCTCCGCAGACCTAGGTTGAGAGTGAGGGACCGTTGTCCATAGGTCTTGATGGCGGAGCCGTTGACAGCTCGCAAGGGGGGTGTTTCTGCGGGGCACCGTCGGTCCTGTTTTGTTGGTGGAATCACGCTGACTTCCGCGCCAGTATCAACGAGGTACTGATGCTTAGTGGTGCGGTCAGTCACGAAGAATAGACGGCTTGTTCCGTGGCCCGCAACGCCGGCCGTCGTCAGCGCCGGGCTTGCCTGTTTTCCTGGAACGCGCAGGGTGACTCACATCTTCTAGCACGGTTGCCAAAGGTGCGGTGGTACCAGCATGTACCGCTGCTGTTTGCAGACCTAGATCGACGACGTCGTGGTGGGCTGTCGGAGACCTGACACGTTGTCGGACGACGAGTGTCCAGCCGCAGCTGCTTGAGGTCTTCTGAGAGGCGTGCGACAGTCGATGTGAGCACTTTGTTAGACTCCAGCAGCTGGGGAAGAGTTTCATTCAACAGAGATGTTCGGTGTGAGGGGTTTGGATGAGTTAGTTGGCAAACGTTGGGCGTGTTAACGTCCATTATTTGGTCCGCCATTCGAGCTAGAGTTTCGACGGAGTCTGTTGCTGAGGTGGAGAGAATCATGCGGACTTGAGTGGGCAGTCTCTGGAGAAATAATTCTCGGAGTATGCTTGCGTCCAAGGTGTTTGCCTTGTCACCCAGTAGTTGCTCCATACGACGAAGTAGCTCCGACGGTTTCCTGTCTCCAAGTTCCTCTGATGTCAGAAGCTGTTGAAGTCGCCGTTGTTCGGACTCCGTCGTACGCCGTATAAGCTCGGCCTTGAGCATGTCGTACGGCATATCTTGAGGGGGTGCACGTAGGATATCCCGGACAACCGCCGCCACTGTTTGGGGCAGTGACGAGACGACGTGGTCAAATTTGGACTGTTGGGAAGTTATCTTATTCTTCCGGAACGAGGACTCGATGGTCACGAACCAAAGTTCTGAGTCCGACGACCAGAATTCCGGCAGTTTGAAATTTATTGAAGCAACTGCGGCAGCTGCTGAGCTGTCTTCTGAGTGACTCATGATTGACTGAGTGAATGTGCGTCGGGTGATGGGGCGGTTCCAAGAATTTGAACGCCAAAGAGGTACTTGCCTTGACGGATGAGGACGGTGTTTTTGAGTCCGAGATGCCGGGTCACCAAATTGTGGGCTCTTATGAAAGCGATGAGTCGCGAGCGCCACAATATATATTTACATATTTACAAAAAAAAGGAATAAACGTGAAGGTTGTTCGTTGGTAGGTTGGCCGAAACTGGCTCACTCTCGTGCTCTCTTCTCGCGCCTCTCGCGCATCTCTGCGTCCTTCTCTTCTTCCTTGTGACTGTAGTTCCTACATCCTCTATTAGAGCCGCAATCGCGTGAAATGTTTGCTAATTTGACTAAAATACAGCAACCTTACCGGCATTGTGCGCCTCTATGATTTCAAAAATATTTTTTTATTTTGGTTTACATTTTCAAAAAGGAACGTAAAATAGGCGATTTTGTGATATTCATTGTAATTTAAAATATTTAAAATAAAAAAGAAACCGCATAAGCACACTAAAAAACAACGAGTAACAAGTATATACAAATCGAAAGGCAACGCAACATGACAAAAAATGTTTCCATAAAGAACGGTTTAAAGTAAACGAGGGTGGCTACTCATCACTCAGCCCATTACGATTGAATGATACATTCTCACACCATTCAAATCTTGTACATAAATCTTCGGGAAATATGGGCCGGGTTTTGTTATCCTGACATCGTGCTGATCGCCGAAGATTGGCTGCACAGTTCGTGCACCTCAGTAATGCAGAAACGCGCGCGCCGAACCAGTAAAAAACACAAAAACATCGATAACACATTTTTCTAAGTCAGTACATTTTTTTCTACTAGTTTGACCTAACTGTGAATCAGTTTTCATTCTGTGTAGGAGCCACGCCACGCAGTCCACAGTTGCAGTTTAAAACATGTCAGCACGCACTCACTGATCATTTTCAAAATTTAGGAAACACAAAACGGTACGTGCATGCCTTGACTCGTGTATGCAGCTACTCTGTGCTTTCGCAAATCTTTTCTAGGGCAACGTTCAAGGCGCCTTCCTCCAGTGTGTTCCTCCAAACGTGTGAGGATCGGATGCCTCTCTTTTCTTCCCACTCTTTTTTCTTGAGCTCCCGGAAACGACGCGTGAGCTTCTCTTTGGCAATCGAGAGTAGAGCAATCCCTTTGATTTTCGGTCTGAGTGCCTCAACGAAGCCTTGCGCGTTCGTTATGGAGTGTAATTCTGTAGATGTCAAGTCCTACATCTATGCCTGGTGCTTGAGCACGCCGCGCACTCCATCACACGAGCTTTTCCCATGCCCTGATGCGGAGAATATCCACTTGGCGACGACATTCCTTTTTTTTTTTTAATTCGTACACCTGGTGCCTGTTTTTGATGTGGCTTGGAGCACCGTCTGAAATAAAAGCGAGTTTCGCAAAAATAGGCAATACTTCCTCCAGCCGCCCTTCGACGACGTTGAGCGCAAAGAGCGCATGGGACGAGTCACGGACGTTGTCGTCGCTCACTCTACGCCGAAGCTTAACGTTTCGTGTTCGCTTGTAGCCACTCAGGTAGAGATGGAAACCAACTTGCTGTTCCAATGATGTCCTTTCACCGCGCGCTGGATCACGACACTCCAATTTTCAGCAAAATCAAAGTGCAAGATGACGGCAAGTTGACTTCACATGCGCTTTCTCGTACCACATGGCTCTTTCTGGGCGCGTCTGATGAAGAAGTGGGGAATGTATTTTTTTGTCCACTTTTGAAGCTCGTTAAAGAAATTCCAGAAGATTTATGTGCAAGATTTGAATGGTATGAGAATTTATCATTCAATCGTAATAGGCTCTATATTGAGTAGTCACCCTCGTTTACTTTGAACTGTTCTATATAGGATCAATTTTTGACATGTTGCGTTGCCTTTTGATTTGTATGTACTTGTTACTCATTGTTTTGTAAAGTGCTTATGTGGTTTCTTTCTTAGTTCCAGTCTTAAATTACAATGAATATCACAAGTTCGCCTACTTTATGTTTCTTTTTGAAAGAGTAAACAAAACGAGTAAACAAAAATAAAAACATATCTTCGAAATCGTAGAGGCGCACAATGCCGGGAAGGTTGCTGTATTTTAGTCAGACGAGTACACATTTCACGCAATTGCGGCTCAAATAGAGGACATACAACCAAAATATCACATTTCTATATTGTATTTTTTGTAGTCAACTATTAAATCTAAAAACATTTAAAAAATAAAATTTACAAAATTAAGGTTTTTGAAAAAATCGGCCTCAAACGTTCATCATTCGTTATTTCTTACAACGTTTACGTGAAGGTAGCGGAGCGGATACTCAACAAATCATAATTGTATTATGATATCTATAATGGCCTTGCTTTGGGCTTTCTACAGAGCTAAAGAAAGAAAATTTACCTTAAGTACAGACAAAGTAATGACCAGTCAAATTTTACCAAATATCGACCTGAGTGACGAGTTTGACGGTATTTTTTTAGAAAACAATAAAATTCCTAAGAATATTTGAATACATCAATGTATTTTTATAATAGCTATTAAATGACAGGAAAACGTTAAAAGGATGTACAAAAAATATTTGCGCCAGCAGAGCGTGTCAAACACGCGACCTGCGACGGCGGGCAAAAACACTAGTTTCTGCCACTGCGGCTTCTACGCTTCTTAACTCTAGAGAAAACATTTTGGGGAACATGCGGTTTGCGCCCTCTTCTATTTAAGAAATTTCCCCAAAACATAATTTTTTTTCGTCAAAATTTAAAATTAGGCCCTTTTAGCCTGCCCGATTTAAGATGAAACCACCCATAATATTCATCTTTGCGCAATCCGGAGTTGACCTGGACCCAAATAATTATTCTTTCCTTCCTGGGCAAAACTGATAAATTATTTTTGTGTTTATGTGGGAACTCAAAAAACGATAAAAATAGGTGGCGAAAAGCTCTGTAAGGTTCTATTATTAGGTTTTTACAAAACGGTCGTCCTCATAATTTATAAAGTTCGTCTCGAGAACTCAAACGAAATAAGCACAGTAACTATAAATTCTCAGGGAAATCTTGTCTTATGTTGGTGCTCCAGCCATTGACCATGAGATATTCCTTTGAAAGGCACACGGGGCAACATCTGAGGTCAGAGGTGATAGATGCACTCTCTCGCATCAATCTCAAGGTCGGCCGCGTATACAGCGTCACTACAGACAACAGTGCCAATATGGTGAAAGCTGTGCCTCTCCTCGGTGAAATGAACGAGGAATGTTCAGACTCTGAAGAGGTCGGCTCCAGTGACACTGAAATTGGGTCCCACGATCTGCAATATCCTGGAGAGTCCTGAGAGCCCACCCTCTGATGATTCCGGCTTGCTAGAAGGGATGAGGTGCGCCGCTCACACGCTGTAGCTGGCAGTTAGTGACGCCTTGAAAGGGTCGGGCTGCGGCAACAGCTCCTAGAAGACAAGGCCACAGTGCTCTTCTCGTGACGTCGCGAAGGAAGGCCATCGGGGGCGCGCGTCGAAGCGAAGGCAACGCGCGTGGATCGACCGTTGTAACGCGCTTTTAGTCATATACGCGTGTCTTATTAGCTAAAATGAAAGCTGCGCATATATCAAGGGGTCTCGAAAATATTTTATTACACGGGCAAACTATTACACCGCTAAATAATCGGTATGAAATGGTACGAGGTAGGACAATAAGAGAAAACATTGAGTCACGCAATTATTGCTGTAGGAATGCATATTTTACGCAGAAATACTTCGACAAAATGGCGAGACACGCAGTGATTGGACGCAGCAAAACAGATCACAGTTAAAAATCAGGTAGACGTAGTCAACGCGGACACAGCTAGACAAGTGTCACTTACGATCATGTAAACGATGTTATCGCGTGCAGTCACTGAATTCTTGCATCATACCCCGGCCACATGGCAAAAGTAATGTAATTTCGATCGAATGACATTATGGGGTCGACAAATCAGCTTGCGACGATCGTATAATCACTCAAGACCGCGAGCTGAGTAAGTCCCATTTCATTTAATGAAAATATATTAACTTTTCCGTGTGGCAGGGGTACTAAACTTACTATTTACAGCCAACTAATTTACTTCTCCCTATGGGCTCGAGCTGCCTTAGAACAAAATATCTTATTTTGTATACAATAATACTATTACCTTAATACAGTTAAGATTCTAGTATAAAAGCGGTAAAGGCAATAAAATAACATTAGTATAAATAAACACATAAGCACAAACAACGCACTTTTTATAATCACACAAACTTGTTATTCACCTTCCAGTGAAAACTAGAATATTACCACACAGATTTACAAATGTCGACGCAATCGCACACGGATAACGATCGAACAAGATGCCATTCTATAACGAAAAACAAAAAAGAAAAGAAAACCCGACTGCAGCACTTTACTCGCGTCCCACATGACCAAGAAAGCCCGTAAATAAGTTGTTTCTTACCTGTCGATCGTATCCGTACGTCCCACAATATCCGTGACGAAAACATTTGAACACCTCTCTCTGTGGAGATGTCTATCGATAATCAACCAGTGTCATCGTTGGCTAGTTGCCACACGTCACTCAAACCGTAGCAGGAATTGTTCCGCGAATCCACGTAAATGCCGTAGTATCAAGTGAACACAAAAAAACTACCCGAGACTGCGGTGACGACAAAAAAAAAAAAAAAAAAAACGGCGGGTAGGAGGATCAAAACCACACGCACACGAGAGCAGCGGCCGCAGTGTGGGAGGCTTAACGTCGTCGACCCATCTCTTGACTTGCGTGCACTCCCTGCGACGATTACTGGATTTATTTCGGTTCCCTTCTCTTCTGAAAGTCTCAGCGTTCCTTTTTAGACAGTCAGCAGCTCACACACAACGTAAATTTACCAAAATCAGAGCCCGTACGAGGGAAGAAAACGTCTCAGCGGACCGGTTCATTCGAAAAGTGTGGGGATCTGCGGGATTGCACGTAGTCCCGCGGTTACGGGGATAGTCATAAATATTAAAAAAATTGGTACTTTCAACCTTGGTAGCGCGTTTGTATATTATTTTTATATTATATATAATAAATTATACAATGCTGCGCTTTTAAAACATATATTAATGTCGGATAAACGCTCACAAATACGCCGCGCCGCTCGAAAAGAAACGTTTTTTTCACGTCGATGCCCAGAACTTTTTCTCACGTAGTTGCGCGATGGACTTCCTTCCTCCGCCATTGTGACGTAACGACTCGGAGCGCTCCGGCCTTCTCTTGTAGGAGGTGTTGGCTGCGGGCAGATTGTTGAAAAAATCCGTGCGCTTGTTAAAAGATTGCGTGTCCAATTTGTTATTTCCCCAATCAGAAAGCTAAGGTTGAAGAAACCAGTACTTGATTGTCCAGTGTGGTAGATGTCCACGCTGCATATGCTTACCAGGCTATTTGAACTAAGAGGCTTCTCTGGAGAGTTCCTCTCAGAAGAAGAAAGCTCCAGGTGGACAGAAGACGTATGAGTGGAAGTCGAAATGCTCGCAGTATCGCTTCGCCCGGCAAAAGTGGCGACGAAGACATTGCAGAAGGAACAGCTCACTGTATAAGATTTCTACGAAGCATGGCTGAGTTGTTTAATGAACACCTCCAAGATATCATCGCCGTAAGCAAAGGCCTCGGTCCAGTCAATGAAAAAGAGGGAGTGACAACTACTTGACACGGATGTCTTCTGTGCAGCAGTATACATGGATCCCTGCTACCGCCTTCTTCTCACCCCTTAGTCAAAGTACCGGGCGACGTTGCATTTGACAAAGACTTGGAACCAGATCACAGCTCTGCAATGCGAACAAGATCCTACCATTTCTTATGAAACTGCGGCCGCTCAAGTAGATCCGGAAGACGCCTTGGAAGAAGTCCTCAAGGAAAGAGAGGTTGAGGCTGGCGTGCACGTTCGAGGTACCAGTAGCTTACTCGACATAGCATACCTCCAAGAAATGGTAGACAAGGAGCCGCGGCTTTCAAGGGACACTAACATGTTACAGTTTTGGGAGGAGAGAAGGGAACCCATCCAGAACTCTACACATTGGCGCAAGTAGCCCTGAGAGTGCCTGCGAGCCAGGTCAGCGTGGAGCGAGCCTTTTCTTCACTGAAGTTCATTTTATCGTCTCAGAGATGCCGTCTTTCCCCGGATATGCTTGACGACATCCTGCTTCTTCGGTCAGCTGCCTGACATTGAACTGCGCTTTCACCCATGTCCCGAGGTGCCCCAGCACTATCTCGTTCGTTCCACACAGTAATGTGAGCCTTTGTGTCTAATGTGTAACAGTTTTATAAAGTATGCATAGATCATCTTTTGCTGTCGTCAATTGTTTCTGTAGGAAGGTGGTAAACTGGGCCAGTTGGTTGCCGTTACACATGATGGAAAAACAGCTCAGAAAACACACGCTACGAAGAGAAACATACACCTCAGGACAGTGCTGTACTTGCAACTGAAGAATTTTAATAAGGAAACGAAGACAGAAAAAAAGATACACCAGTATCTTAAAAGATTGCAAACAAACAAAGGATCACTCTCGCCAACCGTGAAGCGTGTCAATAAACTACCCGTTCACTCTGTGATTCCTTTTTTTTTCCCGCAGGAAGGATAATTCTTTTGCTGACCGCGCTAATGAAGGTTCACTAACACACAAATGACCATGACACGAAATGTGGAAGGCCTCTATAATCTCTCTCGTCACCTTATCTTTGTGTGCGCCCAGAACGGTGACCCTGTCAAAGTCAGGCCGACATTTGCATTCTCTGCAATTATTTGGCAAACGCCCCCCAACCGTGGGTCCGAGTGAATATGAATCTTCTCGTAATCTATCATTCAAACATCTTCCTGTTTTCCCCACGTAGCGCCCGTTGCATGACAAAGATATCTTATATACCACACACGAAACACAAGTGACAAAAGGTTTTCTGTGCGCCTTAGTGCACTTCGCACTTGAACGACCATCAACCCCCGCACCAACCCTATTTTTTGGGGCGCCGAAAACACTACCGGTATTTCATATCTACCACCTACTTGTTTCATGTTATGGGAAATTCTTCAGTTGCGAGTACAGCATTGTCCTGTCGTGTATGTTCCTCTTCGTAGTCCGTGTTTTTTATCTGTTTCACCATTATGTGTTTCTGTAGCATATGAGTACGAACCGGTTCAAACCGGTTTGAACCTTTAATGTTTCACTACGTAGTTGAACCGAACCTGAATCGCTTTCCCTGAACCGAAACGAAAACCGGAACAAAAAACATTTTGCATCGACATCCTGTCTCTAACGCTTGACGTCCTCGAAAGTCTGAAAAGAGAAGGAAGAAGGGCGGATGAAGTGTGTCATGAGTACAGTGTTCTAGAGGGTGTAGTGGCACGAGCGGCGCCCGCTTAGAATGGGCCGCGTGAAGACGGTCAACGTAGATGCCACGAGTGGCGCTGGAGTTAGAAGGAAAACTTTGCGAACGAACAAGAGATCGCAAGTGAGTCCCACAAAGACACAGAGGAGGAAGAACCACATAATGCAGGAGAGGAGACACAGAGAGAGGGAGAACCGCAGAGAGAACCCAGAAGCTTGGCAGAGGCGCATTCTCGGACACAGACAGACCTCATGAAGTTGATGTTTAGTGTCCTGCAGGAGACAAAGAATAAAAAACTCGTAAACAACACAATTAAAAAAATGGAAGAGATGACAGAATTAAACGTGAGAATAATGGAGGAGGCGGCCTTTGGCCGTGGAAAGGTGGAGGGCCTTGAGATCGCGGTGAAAGCCCTCACGGAGGAGAACAGCTACCTCCGCGAGGAGCTTGAGAGGGCCAAAGGGAACAAACCGATGGGAGCGTCAAGGGCTACATATTCAGAGATACTCTCATCCACACCACAGCTCACCACGGGCGACCACACAAAAGCATCAACCATCCAAATGGAACCACCAAAAACAAAAAGTGAGGATGAGGGACTCATTATCTATGTCAAAGACCCCTCCATCAGAGACCCAACCCGGACAATCGATGCCATGCTCAAGAAGGAGTTTACACTCCCAGAGCTTGGCATGAAAAGTGTAACGCTTAAACCGGTCAGAGGTGGATTGATTGTTCTGAGCAAAAACAAAGAAGGATTGCAAACGCTCCAGGATAAATTGGCCAACCATCCTAACACAGCAACAAAGTTTGAAACAAAAAGGACAACCAAAAAAAATCCCCAGATCTCTGTGACAGACATAGACATAAACATGAGCGAAGAAGAGGTCATTGACAAAATAATTGAACAAAATGACATCACAGGAACGAGCAATGACTTTAAAGTCATAATGACGTTCAACAACAGAGAGGACAAAACACTAATAATGGAGGTCACACCACCCCTTTTTGGTCAGATCCAGGGAATGGAGAAGCTATTCATTGGATGGACGACATGTAGAGTGCGAGAGAACATCCATACACCAAGATGCACCACATGTTGCACCTACGGTCACACAAGTCGTAGTTGCAGAGCAAATCCCAGATGCTCGGAGTGCTCTGGGTCGCACCCGAGCACCCAGTGTCGAGGGGGATACGATGAGGCTGGTAACATCTTACCTAGCAGGTGTCCAGCCTGCTCAGATAGAAACCGACGTGATGAAAAGAGCCTGGACACTGAACATTCTTTCTATAACCGCACATGCCCAGTCCTGGCCCTGGAAAGGGAAAGAGCGCAAGCTAGGATTAATTACCAGCTAAATTAACTATCATTAAAAGAATATATTACAAGTTTCTCCAAGAATAAACATGGCTGATTCCATAAAAATTCTACAGATCAATACAAACCATTCGTATTCAGCAATTGAACATCTAAAAATAACAATACACAAAATTCAACCAAATATAATAGCATTACAAGAACCTTACTACTATAAAAACAAAATATTGGGATTTAATTTAACAGACATTGTGATTCAAAATAAAGACAAAGCAAGAGTGGCCATGGTTATTAGAGAGAGAAACTGGGATATATTTCCAGAACAAGTAACAAGAGACATAATTTCAATAAAAGTAACAACCAAAAATGTTAGATTCAGAATAATAAATGTGTACAAACCACCAAACGATGACATAGATCAGACATTAGATATATTAGAAAACATTTTAAATTTAGATAAAGACATACCAACAACAGTCTTAGGTGACTTTAATGCAAAACATCAAGCATGGGGAGGAGATCGTTCAGATACTCAGGGAGACAAACTAGCACAATTTATTATAAATAATAGTCTTTATATCTTAAATGATAAAGACCAAGGCCCTACTTATTTATCAACCACAGGTAGAAGTTACATAGATCTCACACTAACAAATGCAACACTCTTTCGTGAAATAAATAAATGGGAAATATTAGATCTACATACTGAAAGTGATCACAAATATCTATTAACATCTTGTTACTCAGACCAAACAACAGTAACAGAGAGGTTAACAGCTAAAGGCGAAATAAAATTTAACGATTATATTAGAAATGATCCTTGGATGGTCTCACTAAAAGAAGTATCAATCAGAACCAAGGAACAGTTATCATATATAATAGATCATCTATACAAAAAGATTATTCAACTAATAGTGAACTTAAGCAAAAAAGTTAAGAACAATTTGAAAAGCCTTATCTGGTGGAATACAGATTTAGAAATTGAGCGGAAAAAAACAGGAGCCTTACGTAGAAGATATCAAAAGTGCTCAAATAGCACAAGAAATGAACACAAAGCAAGATATAAAAATGCACTTTACCAATATAAAAAACATATAAGAGAAGCGAAAGAATCATCTTGGCACAACTTTTGCACGGAAGTTGCGAGAAGTAATATATTCAGTCTACCATACAAAATAGCGGCAAACAAAACAAAACATACAGTGGTGATCCCACCCATCAAGGGTCCAGGTGGACACAAATCAAAATCACTAGAAGAATCTATAAACCTAATTTTACACTATCATTTTCCAGAGGATCGACCAGAGGAATACACAGAACACCAAAAAACCATCATAAGTAGTATAGAAGAAAACCAAACGGGATATGATGATTTAGCATTTACTCTCACAGAGGTAGAAACGGTGGTAAATCAGCTGGCTTCACGAACAGCTCCGGGACCAGACCAGCTCAAAACATCAATGGTAAAATCAATCTTTAAGAGTCACCCCATAGTAATCTTAAAAATTTTTAATGCTTGTTTGGAACACAAATTCTATCCAGACATCTGGAAAAAATCACGAGTAATCCTGTTACCAAAGAAAGAACAAGATAAAAATGAACCAAGAAATTATAGACCCATATGCATCTCATCTATATTCGGGAAAATTTTGGAAAAACTTCTTAATAATAGAATCTATCATTTTCTAAACCACAATCAATTATTACACCAACTACAATATGGATTCACCCATGGTAAATCAGCAACGACAGCGCTATATCACCTGAAAGAAAAGATAGAAACATATCAAAAAGAAAAGAGAAAATGTATTCTCATTTCACTAGATATCTCAAATGCTTTCAATTCAATATGGAGACCAGTTCTGTTCTCATACTTTAAAAAGATTAAATTGCCAAAAAACCTATACTTTCTTCTAAAAGAAGTTTTGTCCAATAGATCATTAGAATATAATTTAAACACAAAACACATTACAAAGAAAATGTCATTGGGATGCCCTCAGGGCTCCCCTTTAAGTCCACTGATGTGGAATGTAATAATGTCAACTCTATTAAATGAAACAATTCCGGAAAAAACACACATCCAAGCATTTGCAGACGACTTACTGATTCTAGTGACAGGCAAGACAAGAAGAGAAATAGAATTTTTAACAAAACAAATCATGGGAAAAATTAATATATGGAGTAAAGACAATAAAATCAACTTTAATCCTAAAAAATCTCAGTTCTTACTATTAGGACCAGACTACCAAAAGAGACCACCAATAGTAAAATTAGAAGAGAAAACTATTAGAAATGTCAAAGAATTGAAAATACTTGGAGTAATTTTCGACAGCGGTCTCTCTTTTTTACCGCACCTTACATACATAAGGAAAAAGGTAACGCAAGTAACGCATGCCCTAGCAAACTTTTCCGGCCTTAATTGGGGATATAACTCTCAGAATTTTCGCAAACTTTACTTAAGATCCATAGAGAAAATAATAACTTACGGAGGACCAGTATACTACAAAAAAGAGTTTAACTCACATCAAAAAAGAAAACTCAAAGCAATTCAGAGAATTCCAATGCTAAAGATAACAAAGGGATTCCGTACAGTTAGTAACATCAACCTAAACATACTAGCCAATCTCATTCCAATACACTTAGTATTGGAAAAAGAAATAACTATGTTCAATCTCTTCCAAATCAAAAGGGATCAGGAAATTAATGGTAAATGCATTACAATAAAGGAATTGGAATATCCAACTGATATGAAAACAATTCACCCATCTAAACAAATAGGATACCCATTCACAGAAATTCAAGATCAAAAAATAAACTTAAATTTAGATATAGAAATATATACAGATGGATCGGTAAGTAATAAAGAAGTAGGAGCGGCCTACATAGCAATGAAACCAAATTCACAAATACTGCATTTTGAAAAATTTAGATTATCAGAAAACGCAACTATATATGATGCAGAAGTATTAGCTATAAAACATGCTCTTTTGTATGTGAGCTCTCTAAAGGAACGATATAAAATCGGAATAATATCAGATAGTAAATCATCTTTACAATCAATATCAAACCCAATAAATAACAATGTTCAAGTAAATAATATAAAAGAAATACTAAATGAGGTAAAAGTCAGGCAAGAGGTCCTCCTCTTTCATATTAAAAGCCATACAAACAACTATGGCAACGACATGGCAGACAAATTGGCAAATGATGCTCGGAAGAACGGAAAACAAATGAATTGTTCACTCTCAAAAAGGTATATAAAACAGATTTTAATGGACAAACAGTACAAAGATTGGGATAAATTTTGGAAAGAGATGGGAAAAGATACTTCCCTATATGAATGGATTCCTTCAGTTGATTCGATTCCAGATTACTTCCCAACTAATTACTTTCAAACACAAATTTTTACGAACCATGGACGCTTTCCATACTATTTCTTTAAATTTGGCAAAACAAACGATTCCACATGTCCATGTGGAAAATTGGCAATAGAATTTAAACACTACTATTCAGAATGTCCGCTTACAGCAAACATACGCTCTAAACTAGACACATATGGAAATCCAGATTTCAATGTAGACAACAAAAGAAAATATAGTAAAAACGAAACGTTTATGAAACTCCTCGCAGAGATGGTGGAGCTTTTGGCTCCCTTAATTGAGCAAGTGTAATATAAAAAAAAGTTAAAGGGAAAAAAAAGGGAAAATTAAAAGAGAAGCTAATTGTTCCTTTTCAAAACAAAATTCCCGAATACCAACATCCCCGAAAAAAAAAAAATACGAGAAGTCCGGTCAAGAACCACGGTTAGGGGAGAGGGGGCCAGGTTCCCCCTTAATCCCATAACATTAACAACAAACTCGACAAAGGATCTCGAGAACCCCTAATAAACAACAAAAGCTACAAAGGGGAATGACCTAGTGGCGGTGTGGGACCAGGAGTATCCCATCCGGGAGCCAGACGCAGGCCTGGGAGTCGTCGGCCCCAACCGAACACGATGCCACAGACAGCAGTCAAAACTCCACGAACTAGAAAGCTGACTGCAAAAGAACCAACAAAGGTCCAGTCATAAACGACTAGGGGGGAGGGGGCCAGGAACCCCCTTCCTACCCCAAGAACATCAAACTAAAGACAAGATCCAAAGAACTCAAATAATCCCCCCTAAAAGCCAACAAAAAGGGGAAGGATCTGGAGCTGGTGGGTTTGAGAAGGCCCACTGGGGGCTAGGTACGGCCCTGGGATGTGCCGGCACCCGCCCGATCCAAGGTCGGGTAGCACAGATCGGACAGGAAACAGAAAAAGGAGATGGCACAATGACCGTTGACAAAAAAAAAAAAAAAGGAAAGGGGAAAAGAGAAAGAGGGGAAAAAAAGAAGGGAAAAAAAGAGAAAGGAAAAAAAATGGAGAAAAAAGAGAAAAAAGGGAAGTGAGAGAAGGAACAAGAGCGAAAATAAAACTAATATGAAAAGAGAAAAAAAAAGAGCATAAAATGAGGAGGGATTACTAGTAAAATAAAAG
Source organism: Ixodes persulcatus (assembly GCA_013358835.2). NCBI lineage: Eukaryota > Metazoa > Arthropoda > Arachnida > Ixodida > Ixodidae > Ixodes > Ixodes persulcatus. The sequence goes on from JABSTQ010010726.1 coordinate 73,506, forward strand.
GAGTACTTGGACACACAAACAACAACAAAAAACAATATATATATAGATAAATAATTCAAAATAGTTTAAACATTTTAAAAAGGTCAAGATTCACGTTGGGTACGCTGGAGGCGAAGACTGAATGATACACTATTCGGAAACTTTATAAATCAGCAATATACCTGAGAGAGTCAACAAAGAAAAGGACAAACCACAGTAAATTTAAAATATGTGACAAAAGGGAAAAAAAAGGGGGGGAAGGGAGGGAGGAGGATTTCTCTCATTGATAGATAAAACAGAAGAAAACTCCTATGCAAAAAAAAAGGGGGAAAGAAAAGAAGAAAAAAAAAACAATTTCGGAAAAGAAAGGTTTAAACACTAGTGAAATAAAAGAAAATGTTATAGAACGACTTCATCCTTTAGGATGAAGGGGGGGGGGGGGGGGCAATAATTATAATTTATACATGCCGCAGGAAAACAGGCCCAAGTAACCATATTCAGGCAAGAGAGAGAAGAAAGAACGATCATCAGAGCATCACAACACCGATGAGAAAGAACAAAGAAGAGAAGAGAAGAATACGAGTGAAAAGCAGTAAAGAAGAGAAGAAAGAACAATAGAACAAAGCAAGACACGCCAACTAACTCGGATTTATTCACTTTTTTTTTTAGCACTACTAATGTTTACTATCATTACTATTACTCACTCTTTTTTTCAATACTATTATTCCAGTTTATTGTTGTTTTTTTTGTTTGTTTTTTCTCGTTTAAGGATAACCTTGGACGAGGGAAGACTTCAAAAAAGGAAGGAAAGAAAAAAAGGAAGAGAAAGGGAAAAAAAAAAGATAAAATAAATCTACCCGCTGATTAGGCCGTTCCCCTGGCGGTGGTTCCGCTACTTCCTCTTGCACAATTTTTTTTTCTATTTCTCCAATTGGCATTTATTCTTTAAATTTATATTTGGTGAACCTCATCACCCACATTCTTTTAATTTCATATTGGCTTTAAATCGGCTGTGCCCTCGAGGCGGTACCGATTGAGGCATTTTTATTTTTCAATCTTTTTAGCAAAGCCTCGCCTTATCAAATGTGTCGTACCGCAGGAAAGGCTACAAGCGCGAGCTCCTTGCTCTACTGCACATCTCGGCGGCACAAGGATCTCGTGCACCAAGGGCAGCTGCCAACGCTACGAGCTCGCGCTTATAGCCTTCGCTGCGGTTCAACGTAAGGTGAAATGGAGTATAGGAAGGACGAGACGGACCATGTCCGCTGGGCTCTATACTTCGTTTAAGCTTCGGTCCAGACGCAGCCAAAGCTACAAGCGCGAGCTCCGGGCTTTCAGCATCCCTGCCAAGCACGCGCGCTCGTGCAGTGCAAGCACTGTTCTGGACTACATGCTCGCGCTTGTAGCATCGGCTGCGTCTGGACCGAAGCTGAAACGAAGTAGACATGAAGCGCGTGTGTCGCCGGCGCTTCGTTCTTCTTTATTCCATGCCTCTTGCCACAGTTCCTAGGGCTCAAAACAGCAGCGCTACGGTGTCGTCTACGCGCGAAATCTTCACGCGGTGGCCGCCGCTCTTGCCACTACAACTCTTTGGAACACTGTAGTCATGAGGTTCGTGGCACGAGCGGCATGGTACGAGAATCAAGGCACGAGACGGCAAAAATAAGAAAAAGAGTGGCTGATGGGCAGCACACAGAACGACAGTCCTGCTGAACCAACTGGACACGGAGGACGATAAAGCGGCCAGCGAGCCAGTAACACCGCGGGCCACGTGGAGCGAAAGCTCGCTCTGCAGAACCCAGGAATCCTGGGTTCAATCCCCACCCCTGCCCGTTTCGAACTGGATAAGCATTGTACCGGCTTGCGGTCGTGTATCACTACTGCGTGGTGCACGTTAAAGACCCCAGGCTAGCGGTTGTACTGCACTGACTAAATTTCTCATATACAGCGAGTGACCCGTGGCAACTTTGGAATGGCTGACCAAATAAACGCTTTATAAATATCCACACAACCTCCAGGTATTATTATTACCGCGGGCAACCGGACCCCCGTCACATCGAAGGCTGTGGAACAGTCCTGCCGCAAAGTAAAACGGTTGCTCTTATTTGTTTGTTCGTGTGACATCTTGGGTAAGCGAAACAGGCGGAGGCCGATCGGGTGGCTATATTTATTGACAGACCCACACGTTTCGTGACGGGAAGTTATTTTTAGGTTTCCGTTGGAGCAATTTCTTTTTGTAAACCTCCCCGGTTTGAACTTCGCATCTTCAAAGAGTGGATGCTGCTATTCCCATTAAATGGTTCAAGTAAATAGCCAATCCAGCTTTCCTCAGTGCTAACACTGCCTCTTTTTCATGTCCCTTAGGTTCGCCCCGCTAGTCTAGGACATATACATGAAACCCGTTTAGAACGAAATCACGTATAGCGAATTATTGTCGATATTGAACTCACGAAAAATTTAAATCGAAATGCATGTAAAAAGTACTTTTTATAACGAACAACATATTGGCTATATCGAACTTTTTTACTCTGGGAAAGCTTCCAAAAATGCGCAAACAATCGTCTTCTAGCCAGCGCCTTCCCCCGAAAAAAATGTAGGAGAGAAAGAAAATTCTAAAAGCTCAAGCTGCGAACAAAAATAAGCGAAGAAAAGTGATTCCGAAGGGGCACAAAAAACAAAATCTTTTAAGCACAAAGTGGTTGCTTACAAAGAGAAGCAATTAAGAAGAGATAAGTTAAAAAAATCTTTCTATCGCGTTGTTACAAGGCGGAAGGGAAGAGATGAGAAAGAAAGAAAAGTTCTTGCCTCCTCTCCCTTCGCGCCCTGTTTCACCTAAAGTCACTTTAGTTTGACCTGGGTGCCTTCATGTCTCGCCAAAGAGAACTTGAAGGCACTCAAGTTTGACCCTCCTCACCTTGCGCGTTCACTTGGGGCTTGACACCGATGAATCCGATGAGCGCGTTGAATAGTGGCAGTACATGATCTCGGCGATCAGCTGATTGTCGACCCTTCTGCCGTTTGCATCAGATTGCGGCGCTTTTAAATTATAAAACATCGAAAAGTCAATTTCTTTTGTTTTCTGAGTTTCGAGGCAATCTTCAGTGAATTTTCCTTGTCTCGCGAGTAGAATCTTGGCTTCAGAAAACGGTATCGTTCCATAACCGTAACTTTTCTGGTGATCGCGCTTTTTAGGAATATTTTGCTTTATATCTTTCATTCGTGGCGACGACAACTTCAATTTGTGGCGACGACAACTCGACGACTTCTATTCGACGATTTCCGGGCATTTTCGCAGCTGCCGTGGTGAGTTCGTCACTGTTTTGAACTTCATCGGTCTCAGGCATGACTTGATTTTAGTAGTCATCTTACCTGCCTACTTATTCTCGATGATGTTTTGTCTTCAGCGATGTAGCGAGTAGAGCGTCCTTCTCGCCTTCGGTGAGATTTGGGACCCCCGATGGCTCCTTTATTTCAAAATGTGAGCACGAAAACTACTGTCACTGTCAAAATATTCTGTTATCAACCGATAATAAACACACGATCACAGATGTAAAGAGCATTTGTGTTTATTTAAAGCGTTGACTCCTGTTTTTAAAAGTTAAGCGAAAAAAATGATTGAATTTGGAGACCTTTAATTCGTTACTCACCGAAGAAATACAGCGAAAAGCAGACGGCCGATGACGGCTACTACAGCAGGTTTTTTTGTTTACATCACGAGATTCCTCTCCGCCAATCGTATTCGTCCCTCTGAGCGTTCCCTAGTTCGCTCTGTTTGTCCCTACATTTCCTAGGCAAATCCAGCGTTTAGCTAGGGGCGCATCTGTAAAGCCGGGTTAACGTTGGTGCAACCGGAATTTAAACCCGTGCTTACCCGAGCTCAGGTTAGGGCGCTAAGCCGACTTAGGAAAGAGCCGCTTTGGGTTAAGGTAAGCGACGTTGGTGCAACCGGCCCTAAGTACCTCGTAGGCTTGTAGGGTCCGAAATACCGTTTCAGGAGTTTCTCGCTGAGACAACGGCGGCGAATCGGTGTCCAGACCAACACCCTACATGTCTCCGGGCTGGAAGTTGACGTCCCGACGACGAAGGTTGTAGCGGCCAGTGTCGACAGGTTGTTGGGCTTTAATCCGGAGTCTGGCGAACTCACGGACGTCTGCCCATTGGGCAACTACCTGGGCGTCGTTGCTTCCGTCGACAGTCGGTTTGTAGGGTGACATCGCGTCCAGCATTGTCGTTACTTTGCGACCATAAACCAGTTGAAAGGGTGTCACCCCGGTGGTCTCTTGCATGGCCGTGTTGTAGGCAAATGTGACGTACGGCAACACCTCGTCCCATGTATTGTGTTCCCCGTCGACGTACATTGAGATCATGCCAGCGATGGTCTTGTTGAATTTCTCCGTTAGCCCGCTTGGTCTGCGGGTGGTACGCCGTGGTGCGACAATGGCTGGTGTGGCTGAGACGAAGGATATCTTGCGTCAGCATGGGCCATGAACGATGACCGATGATCCACGGTCTGAGATCAGAACTTCGGGAGCGCCGTGCCGGAGGACGATGGACTCGATGAAAAACTTGGCGACTTCCACAGCAGTCCTTGAAGGAAGGGCTTTCGTTTCGGCGTACCGCGAGAGATAACCAAGGTGTCCAGAAGTTGGATCGTCGTGGCAGGCTAGGAAGATCTCCTCTCGAAGGTCGATAGGGATTACCAGCAGCCCCGGCGACTTGTTGTCCCCAAAGTTCTCCTTGTAGAGTACACCTTGTCAAATGGTGAAGGTCGGCAGGGCTCGTGAGAAAACACGTGGCATGGTCCTCTCGCGCTTTTCCAGGTGCTCTATTAGTTCGCGCAGCTCAGGATCGTCTCGTTGACGTCGTGCCATGTCGTTGATGTTCACTGCGCCTAGAAAGCACTCGTCGCCACCGTCGTCGCTGCTGCCGGAAGGTGTTCCGACGGGGGCTTTGAACTGGCAGTCGGCGTCGCTGTGCATGCGACCTGACTTGTAAACCACAGTGATGTTGAACTCTTGTAGTCGGAGAATCCATCGAGCGAGGCGTCTTGACGGGTCCTTGAGGTTCGCAAGCCAGCAGAGTGAGTGGTGGTCCGTGAGTACACGGAACGGGCTCCCGCACAGGTACGGACGAAACTTCGGATAGCCCAGATGACCGCAAGGCATTTTTCTCAGTCGTGGTGTAATTTTTCTCCGCCCTGGACAGTGTCCGACTTGCGTAGGCGATGACTCGCTCGGTGCCTTCTTGCATTTGAACCAGTACTGCACCAGGTCCTGCGCAACTTTTGTCCGTGTGAATATCGGTTTCCGCATCCCGATCGAAATGTCCCATAACAGGAGGAGTCTGGAGTCGTCGCTTCAGCTCGTCGAATGCCTGCTGCGCGGCTCCTCGGCCCGTTCGAACTTCTCGGCGTCCTTGGTGATGTTTGTCAGTGGTGCGGAAATTCTCGCGAAATCCCGAACGAAGCGTCGATAGTAGGCACATAGTCCAAGGATCCGTCGCACGGCCTTCCTGTCCGTCGGCACTCAAAATGATGCAACGGTGCGAGTCCTCTCAGGGTCTGAGCGAACGCCTTCGTTACTAACCACGTGACCTAGGAGCTTCAGTTCGTCATTCGCAAATCGACACTTCGCGGCTTGAAGGTGAGTCTGGCGGTCCGCATGGCTTGGAGAACAGCTCGGAGTCGTCGCAAGTGCTCGTTCGAGTCGCCGGAAATCACTACGATGTCGTCGAGGTAGACGAGACAGCTCTGCCACTTCAGTCCTTCCACTACGGTGTCCATGAAACGCTGGTAAGTTGATGGCGCCGTGCATAGTCTAAAGGACATCACCTTGAACTCATACAGTCCATCCGGTGTGACGAAAGCTGTCTTCTCTTGATCGCGTTCGTTGACTTTGATCTGCAAGTAGCCACTCTTCAAGTCCATCAATGAAAAGTATCCAAAGTGGCGCAGCCGGTCTAACGTGTCGTCGATGCGGGGAAGTGGATCGACGTCTTTCTTCGTCACCGCGTTCAGCTGCCGGTAGAGGACGCAGCACCTAAGCGTTCCGTCCTTCTTCTTAGCCAGTACGACTGGAGAGGCCCACGGACTGCTTGAAGGTTGGATTATGTCGTCGTTCAGCATCTCTTGAACTTGCTACTGAATCACCTCCTTTTCTTTTGTAAAGACTTTGTACGGCGATCGATGCACAGGGCACGTGTCGTCCTCGGTAACGATGCGGTGCTTCGCAGCGGCGGTTTGTTGCACCTTCGACGACGTCACAAAGCAGTCACGGTATTCGGCGAGGAGGTTAACCAGCTTCTGTCGTTTCGGGCCCAGAAGCTTAGGGTCAATGTCGAGCTGCGCTGTCGACGCACTGTCTTGCTGAGGTGGCGAGGATCCGTCAGTAATCACGGCGATTTCGGCGGAGTTTCGGAGTTCCTTGACGTGGCCCACAGCTGCACCTTTCGCGAGGTGTTGCGTTTCATTTCGGAAGTTTGTCACGAGGACCACAGTGCGGCCATCCTGAAGTTCAGCTACTCCTCTTGCGACGGCTATTCCACTTACTAGAAACAACTGGAGGCTTCCATCGAGCAGAACTTTGCAGCAGAAAGCTTCGGTGAACCCGACAGATACGAAAACACTCGACCGCGGCTGTACGTTTACGTGGCTTGCGAGGACTCCGACCGCAGATGACGTCGCTTTGGGTAGCGTCAACCGGTTTGCTCCGAGGTCGATGACGGCACCATACCCGCAGAGAAAGTCCCTTCCGAGGATAACGTCTCTCGCAAAGTTTTGCAGAACGACGAACTTCACAGAGCACGTCTCACCGTGGATCGCGACGCGAGCAGTGCATCGCCCGACTGGTCTGATGAGGTGCCCACCGGCGGTTCGTATTTGAGGGCCTTCCCACGGCGTTGTCACTTTTCACAGGCGGAGAGAGAGCCTCCCACTCAAAACGGAGTAGCCTGCTGTGGTGTCCACGACTGCCGATGCGTCGTGACCATCGATGACAACGTTAAGGCTGTTGGGCACCGTTGCAGAGGCGTCGTTGCGATGCGTGGCGTCGGAGGAGGGGGAGCGCGCCGGCGTTCTTGGAGGATCCTTACGTCGTCTGTCCACGACAACTTCACCTCCGGGAGTTTCCGCTCTTAGTTTTCCTGGCTGGAAATGGGGGACAAGCTATCTCGACGGGACGGACGAAGAGGCGACACGTGACGGCGCGGGGACGGCGAGCGGGATACTCGGGGATGTGTTTGCCCAGGGGATGGTGGCCGGCGCAGGAACTCTTCGATGTCCCTCGGTCGTTCCCCGCTCCTTGGGCGGGGAACGCTCGGTGCGAACCCAGGAAGACCAAGCTGCCGGTATGGGCATCGCCGGTACACATGGTTGGCTTCCCCGCGGTGGTAACACAGCGGGCGTTCGTCTGCCGTCCTCCAGACGTCCGTCTTTCTTGGCAAAGGTTGCTCTGGGCGGACGTACTGCGCAGCTGGGGGTTCACGTCGCGGTGGCGCCCGTATACTGGTGAGTGAGGGGCGGTGGTCAGTGGATGGCTGCGGCGTAGCTCAGCGTCAATGGTTCGCGGGTGGCGCTGACGAGAACGTCTGGCTGCAGCGCCTGCCGAACGTCTTCCCGGACAATATCGGCGATTAAGGGCGAAGCTGGGTTTGAGGCTGCTTGTAGAAGCCTCTTGATTTTCTCCCGCACGACGTCCGGGATGATTTATCGTAGATCCGGGCTGTTGCATCTGGAAGGCGAGAGGGCAGCGACGCCGGGAAGTCGCTGGTAGTGGGAGGCCCGTGATTGAAGGGCAGGTTCGATGTTCGTCGCCCCGGTGACAAAACCTTCGACTGTTGTCGGAGAGCTGCGGACAAGAACGCGGAGGATGGTTTCCCTTACGCCCCGCATGAGGACGCGTAGCATTTTCTCCTCAGTGGTTAGAGGGCCAGCAGGGGTACTCGGCCGCAGAAAATCTTTCACAAAGCTCGTGACGTTTTCGTTGGGTGCTTGAAACCTCGCCTCGAGAAGATCTTCGGCCCGCTGCCTACGATGCTGATTCATGAATCTCCGCTTCAGCTCGGTGACGCAGGCGTCCCACAACGTGAGCAAAGCGTCATGGCTCTGGAACCAGTGTCTTGCAGTTTTCTCTAGGAAGAAGTATAGATTTTGTAGGCGCTGTTCCGTAGTCCATCTGTTATGACGCGCTATGCGTTACTAATGTTGAAGCCAATCCTCCACATCCTCGTGGGCCTCACCATGGAATGGCGTCAGATTGCGTGGGACGACAGACATGAAGACGACGGATGGAGCGGTCGAGGTCTGCGACGACAGGTTGTCCATCGTCGGCCTCGTAGATTGCTTGGTCTTGAGTGGCAAGAGTCTCAATTGCGGGGTAGGCCTGAGAGAGCGCCTTTAGAGCACGCGACACTAGAGCGCCTACGTTAGAGCGCGCGTCACGAGGGCGTTGCGACAGTAGCGCGCTTGACACTAGAGCGCGCGACACAAGAGTGCATGACCAGTTGAGCGCGCGACACGAGAGCGCACGACCAATTGAGCGCGCGACACGAGAGCGCACGACCAATTGAGCGTGCGACACGAGAGCGCACGACCACTTTAGCGTGCGACACGAGAGCGCACGACCAGTTGAGCGAACACCACAAAAATGTGTGTACCCGTGGCTCCGCAGACAGAACAAAATTGTGCGACTCATCGGATCGGAGCATTGGGGATTTTCGACTGGTTGATTATGCCTTTAATAAAGAATAAAAATAAAACGGGTACGACTCTTTCTAACCAATTGTTTACTGACATCGGAGAGAAAAGGGTGCAAGGGAGTGGGGTGGGGCGTATAGGTATACCGGGAATGTCTGCAGTTGGGTGGAGCAGCGAGTTTAAGATTTCTTCACGGTGCTGCGGTGCGCCTCTCGGATATACTAGAAATAGTTTACCTTTTGCTATATTTTGTCTATTCCTGCTGGGCATTTGGGCTCCGATCTATTTGGTGGCTATTAGACGTCCCTCACATAATTTTAAATAGTATTTGACGTCAATGACAGTAATGAAGAAAGCTCACCGCTAAAAAATCTATCAGCAAAAGAGTCATCGAAACAAAGCTCAGCGATATTTTATCAGATGCAGAGCTTTCCACCTTTAGACGGATACAAAAAACCTCCCCTGCGAATTTGTGAAATATATTTGAGAATATTTTTCAAAAATCCTCATTCGCTGACGCGTTGGATATGGTGACGACGTCTCCTTTTGTTGTTAAAAGAGCACAACCTAAAGGCAATGCCCTTTCTGCATGTCCCAGAAAAGAGCCTACAACGAAAAAAGACTTTTCTATCACTTTGTCGGTTTTTTTTTTTTTTGCATTCTACAGGACCGTAGCCTCTCCATCTTTTTGTTCTTAGAACGTAGACCAATCTTCTAGGTCCGAATGGGAGTGCTTTGATTGATAAATACATGGATATGAAAGGTTTCAAAATTATATGAATATCGAAGAAAAAACCACAGCACAAACAGGAATAAAAGTTCTAACAGAAAAGTTTTAGACATGAATAGATACCGAACCTCTACACAAGAGTAGCGCCACAGGTAGTAGATTTAAAGGATTGATTGTAGAATTTGTAGGTCAGCTTCTTTCTGACAAAAAAGTCTCCAGAGACAAAACCAATGCGTCAAGATCTACAGCGGCCAGATTCAGAGAAGCGCATAGGAAATGGTGATTGCCGCACCGGATGCTGTCGGTCTCGCCCCAACGCTCTGTTCCTCTGCTATGTTGACATCAACGCATATTTCATTTTTATTCTCGGCCACAGGCAGGGGCTGATTTAGGGAGGGGGGGGCGGCCCCCCCCCCCCGAGACGTCAAAAATAAAAATAATTCTGAATTTTTTTTTTTTAATATTTAGGTTTTGGTGTAGCGATTATTTGGTCAGCAAACTAAATTTGTGCTGTCGAAGCAGGACAGTAGATTCAGCCATCTGTTTTTCCTTGGCAACGTCTTTGTTATTTAATAAAAAAAATGGAGAGAGATGAGTGGACAAGTTTACCAGACGCGAAATGTACCTGCGAAGGGAGAGCGGTGCTTGTTTAAAGTTCAGAACCTAAGATAGCAGCTTTGCGACGCGGGCTCGTCCAAAGCGTCTCTCCACTCTGTACGGAAGCGGCGGCTTTGGTATCGAGGCTCCCTGCTCCCTCCGTCTCTCTGTGGAGCCATCCTGTGCCGCTGAATTGGCACCACTGGTTGAAAGGCGAAGAGAGGCGGGAAAAGTCTACTATGACCGCAAGACTCGGCTAAGGGGGTGGAGGGGAGGTTGTTAGGTGTCGACGCCCAGCCTTGTCTCTCGGGGAGCATGGTAATCTCGCTGGCGTCCAACCTTTCTCACGAACAACGCCCGAACCACTCAGTCGGGAAAACTTAACAGGTTTATTTCATAGCGAAATATGTGACCGAAGACGACCGTCTCTCGAACGGTCGGGATTTTTGTGGACACGCGATGGAGAAGAGGATTCCGTGGGCGGTGCTTTTCCTGAAGCGACCGAGGGCAGTCGGACCAGCGGAGCTCTCCCCCAAGGGGAGCTTAACGTTTGGGAAAGCCGAGACGACGATTATCCCCCACTCTGGAATCCTACGAAGGGGGTGGGAAACAGTTCCAAGGTCTTCGAATTGGCTGATGAACGATCCCTGGATTGTTCCCCCGCAGACAACCGTGGCAGAGAAGAATCGGGAAAGCTCGGAACACACACTGTCGCGTTCCGCCGCCTCGGCGCCAGCCGCAGGTAGAAGTCCGAAGGGTTGACACGTGACGTGAGGGAGGGGAGTCCTTGAGCGGCGCTTCCCCGGAAGCGACTGACGCCAGCCAGACTGGCAACGCCCCGAGCGTTCGGCTAAGCCTGGGCTAATCCTTCCCCCAAAGTGGTCCTAACGACTAGGAAAATACTTCGGTAAGCTTCCCATGCACTCACACACACATGGAGATGGGACGGGTCATAACAAGGTGTTGTTGAGATGGCGATAGCGAGGCACGCATACCAAAACTCAACTGGTTTATTTTTGCTTCCCGTCTTGGGCGACGGGCGTTCCCCTCTCCTTGGCTACGTTCTCCCGAAGCGGGAGGGTGGGAAGAACCGGTCTATCGGGAGCGCAGCAAGGTCACGAGGCAGGGCGAGTTCTCTCGAGCGGTGAGCAACGTGGGTCACCACGGTGTACACGCGTGCGTGTGTGGGCTCTGAGTCATGCGCCGCCGGGCCTGAGCGAAGGTACCTCGGGAATGCCAGCGCTCACGTTTCACAAGTCAGGAACGGTCGGTCAGGCTACTTTGAAGGGGAGTCAGTCGGGTAGCTTAGAGCGCCGAGAACAGTGCAGCTTCAAGATCCGCGAGGGAAACCAAACGTGGACTTCTTTACTGTGTTGCACCATTCATCCCTTCTCCGTCGCGGATCGCTGTTTTTCAGTGACGATTGACTTGGAGCACGTGGTGACGCGCACGTTCGAGCTTAGTGGCGGCGCTTTCGACCTGTCGTTCACACGTTCACTCCTGGGCAAAACGGTGATTCGGGTAACGAGAAAGTGCTGTTGACCTCCAGAGACAAAGTGAGCCTAAGGCGGATGAAGTAACCGGGAGTCGAGTTCTGCAGCCTGTTAAGAATGGAACCATCGGCGACCTTCTTCCGAGTTTCAACGCTGCGGAAACGAGTCACGATCTGTTCAGGACAGTCGCCCGCCTGTTGGAGCCTGCCCGAAACGAGTCACGATCTGCTCAGGACTGTCGCCCACCTATCGAAGCCTGTCGAAGCCTGTCCAAAACGAGTCTCAACGCGTCCGTGACGTCAACGGGACGTGTGTGTGTGTGCGTGTGGGTTCGTGCGCTCCGGAAGGGGAGAGAGGCATGGCCTAACTGCGGAGAACCATGGCTACGACGCACTTCTGGCTACGACGCGGCGGACTTTGCTGCAACGCACTTGGCGGTTGCACCTGCTGCCCTGGCGGAGAGTGAGGGAGAAAACGGACCCTATATAAGGCGGAGCGTGAGGCTGCTCCGTGGTTCTCTCGGATTTGACGACTGTATCGCTACCATGTAATTAAACCGTTCGTTACGTTACCAATTCTCCCACCTCCACTGGACCCCTGGGTTCTTCACTTCGGGGAATGGTCGTCGTCACGAGCCAGGAAGCCTCCGGACGTGCGGCTTAAACCCCGCCTCGAACAAGCCGCTACAATGGTGAGTTGCACTTTAGTCCGTAAAATGACGTTGCTCTTTTGACAAATTATAACGAGGCATTTTCTGCACTTCGTTCGCGTATGAGGTGGTTGGTAGCCGCGACGCATGCCGAAAAAGTAATTGACATAGATAGTAAGGAAAAGAAAAGCTAAATGGAACGTGTGAATTGTTCGTTTCTTTGCCACCATCCGCAGCGACATAAAAAAAAAAAAAAACATCGCGCTGCAGACATTAATTGTTTCCTCCTCTTTCTATGCATAAAAATTAGTCATAGACTGTGTGCGGCATTTCTTTCGGTCGATGGATAATCAAAATATTTATGCGAAATTTGCTCACTAAATCTTTTTGTGGGGTGGAAGGACACTGATGGCTTAAGAACTCCCAGCCAACCAGCGTTTGGGACTTGGTATGTTATATTGAGCTAATTTTTGTAATAAATTTTCCTTTGTATTTGTGTACGCAGCCTTTACTACTTTCACCTTCCATTTACACTTCGGCTTGAGACGCATAAGATCGCACAGCTGATATTGGTAATTAGTGCTGAATCAGTCACTCGTGGTATTTATAAATTACGTCACTTATGAATGGGTTCTATTTGTTTAGTAAAACAAGTGATTTTTTTACATAGAGTGAAGATGGCCCACTAAAGTCATCCAAGCGGAAAAGTACCACTCTGCATAAATTCTTCCAAGCTGTGCCCAAAAAGATTGTCACTGAGGCAGACATTGCAAGTAACGACTCGAAGCTCACTTTGAAGTCTGATGGCGTGGACGAACAACTCACGATTGAGGCTCTCCCGTCGCCCATGGTCGAGAATTCTGACGGAACTACCCCACTATCCCCGGCCGTCCACACACTTCGGAATCCAGCAGCTGACTTTGGTTTGCAATATGACATTGGCAACTTCGTTGGGGCGAGGCCAGACGACCACACCGTGGTTGGCTTACTCGAATGCCATTGGATGCCACCGCAAGGTTACTTTTTCCCTTTCTCCGAACACAACAAGAGACAAACAGTCGAACGGAGGTACGTCAGAAGTGACCACCTACTGAAATATCCTTGGCTGGTTGTCTCGTATGCCAAGGCAGGTTTGTTCTGCAAATTTTGTCCTCTTTTTGCCACCAGGCACATTGGTGAGAAACACAAGACAGTTGCCCTTCAGGCTCTTGTAACGGAGCGTTTGAAAAAATTCGCGAAGCTTCTGGGGAAAGATGGAGCTTTGGAAACCCATTCCAAAGCTAGATATAACATCGAAGCAGTGGAAGCGGGCAAGGCTTTTCTGAAAACTTGTCGTGACCCAGCAAGGGTCGTGGCAAACCAGATCGATACACAGTGAATGCGGCAGGTGTCTGAAAACCGCGCGCGGCTTCTCTCGATTGTCGACAACGTTGTGTTCCTGGCCCGGCAGAATATTGCCTTCCGTGGATATCGGGATGACGGCCCAGTGGTCACTGGGAAGAACGGCAATGACAGTTCGGAGAATGGAGGAAACTTCAAGGAACTGCTGCGCTTCAGAGTGAAATGTGGTGACCATGCCCTCGAAAAACATCTCTCCACAGCCACAGGAAGGAAGATGTTCATAAGCAAAACAACTCAAAATGCCCTTATTGAATGTTGCGGAGACGAAGTTCTGTCCGTGATCTTGGCACGAGTTCGACAGAGAAAATATTATGGCATTATGTTCGACGAGACAACCGACGTGGCTCACAAGTCTCAGCTATCTCTTGTTTTGAGGTATGAACATGATTTAAAGATCAGAGAAGATTTTGTGGGTTTCTTAGATCCTCGAGAACTCAAGCCTCAAGATTCAAATCAGAATCAGAATTCGTCCATGTCGGACAGCGGGTCCGACGAGGAAGAGCAAGACGAAGCGACGCACTGGAGCCAACACTGACTGGTACCAAGCTCGGAAAAATCGTGCTAAGTCTACTGAGGTCATTGTCTCTCGACCCAAAAGGCTGTGTAGGCATTGCAACAGACGGATGCTCAGTAATGACCTCCGAGCTCTGCGGTGCCATTGAGGAAATTCAAAAAGTAGCCGTGCATGCAGTTCGATGCCCCTGCTTCAACCACAGCTTGAACCTTTCTATATCCAAAACATCATGTGCAAAGTGTCCGAAACACCACCGGGACAATGCGGGAAGTCATTGCGTTTTTTACGGCCTCGCCCAAGCGTAACGCCGTTTTGAAACTCCAGCTTGGCAAACAGCTGACCAAGTTATGCGACACACGTTGGGTCGAACGTCACGACGCTGTTTTGCAGTTTAGAGAGAGCCTGGGAAGCATCGCAAAGGCGTTGGAAACGGTTTCGCAGTGGCGAGAACCAAGCTCGGCTGCCAAGGCGAGATCACTGCTTACATCAATCCTGGATGCCGAATTTGTAATCGCAACCCCAGCTCTCTACGATGTACTCTCAATCACGCTTCCCCTAAGTCGGTTGCTCCAAAAGCCGGATCTGAAAATGAACAGTGCCTCGGACATCGTGAAAGACACAATCGTCGTCCTGAGCGAAAAGCGGAACCCATTAAACTTCGAGAAGACTTTCAAAGATATTTTCGCGCATGCAGAAGAAATTGCCGAGAATATGGGAGCTCAACTAGATGTGCCTCGTCTAGTCCAACGACAAATGAACTGCGCAAAATTGCCTCCACAGACAGCCGAGTCATACTTCCGCGCACATGTATACATTCCTCTTGTGTGATTCTGTCGTAGAAGATCTTAAGCAGCGTTTTCCGGAAGAGGTGCTGGAAGTGTACAGCCTCAACACACTTTTGCCTCGCCATGTGAATGAGAAGGGAGCTCCAGGAAAGCTCAGTATCCTGGCAGCAAAATACGGCGTGCTCCTCGGAATGGGAGATGTAGCTTTGCAGACCATCATCAGAGCCGAATTTTCACTTTGGGCGGCGAAATGGAGACGCGAACAAGAGAAGGGGCCTCTTTCATCGACAGCTGTGGAGACACTTCAAGAGTCGGAGCCAGAGCTCTACCCCAACATCAGGACTCTGCTGCGCGTTCTCGCCACACTGCCAGTTAGTGTTGCGACGGCTGAGCGGTCCTTTTCCACCCTTCGTCGAATTAAAACTTGGATTCGATCGCGGTGTGGCGAAAAGTGACTCAACGGTCTTGCCCTCCTCCACGTCCACCGAGATGTGAACGTCGACCAAGAGAAGGTGGTAGACCGCTACGCGCAGGGAGCACGACGAAGGAAGGCGATGTTCGTGCTCTGAAGAACCTTTAAGTTGATAACTTGTGTAAATAATTATGTCTGTATTCTGTCCTCCCCAATTGTAGGGTTTTTTTTTTCTTCATCTCATCAGATAAACATGAATCTGTTTAATAAATAATTTTAATGTTGCTCCACGCAATTCGCCTAGGCACTGCGCTGAAGACCATTTGAGCTCGCATTTTTGTTTTCTATTGGTTTCACGGATCCACAAGACCATAAAGAATCGAACAGTTATTTTTGTTTGGCTGTTTCCCGTAAAATACCAAGTCATTGAGAGTAAAGTCGCTGAGAAATCCCACCCACTGTTTTTTTATTAGAGTTTAATTACTCCAACTAAATGCTCACTTTTCTCAAGAACTGTGCATTTTCGAGAGTGAGTCAATAAAATAACAATGAAAATAAGAAGGTATTTTGATCACGTTCTTCCAGGAATTAGAAATTCCCCATATTATTCGGCCGTCTTACATTTGTCTTGATAACAAATCCTTTCTTCTCCGGTCTTTGTGGTGTTTTTTTTTTTTTTTGTCTAAATTGATTTATTTTGTGTGATCGAGTCCCTGCACAAACTCTTTCACACCGCGTGCCTCAATTGCCTGTGTTGCTTAAAGGGGGATAGTCACTGTTTAGACATAGAATATAGAACCATGCACACGTATGTCTCTCTCTATCTCTATTGTTTTTTACCACTTATAGTGCAAATCTTTGAACCACTGGAGAAACAAGTGCGGGTTAATATAAAAGTACAAGAAACTAATACAAATTTGGTGGGAATATTTAGGCTGTAACAAACGTTAAAACACGATTAATAGTTGCTTTTTGTAGATGCCGCAAAAATCGCTAGCCCGCACAATTAAAAAAGAAATCACCACCGCCCCCCCCCCCCCAAACCTTAGCCATAAATCCGCCCCTGGCCACAGGTTCCCGGATTAAGCGTTTAGTACAATTTTCATTCGTGACAATATGAATTTTTGGCGTATGACACTTGGCACGAGAGCTCCTTTACCGAAATTGATCTTGAAAATCACAGAATACGGTTAAGCACGTTACATGTTGCTTCTTTCCTTTTGAACGTTTCAAAATAATTTAAAATAAAAATTAGTCAGGTCGGTGGTGAACTTTATCAATTAAAATAAAAAAAAACTGATAAAGCTAAGACCGCTGCGGTGTTTTTTACTGCGGAAATTAATGCTACTGATATTAATTTTCTTTTCTTTTTTTCTGCTTTCAGCTTTTTGTAACACTTCTTGGTTGGTCACATGCAAACGTTTCGACGACTCATTCGTAACGTCCTTGCTCAATTCCGCGGCATAAATCCTCGCCAATTTCACATAAAGCACTCAATGTCCGAACAACTGGTCGGAAGGGTCGGGCCACTCACACTGGACTGGTTGTGCGCTCTCGTGACGGGCGCTCTAATGACACGCGCGCTAATGTCGCTGCGCTCTCGAGTCGCGCACGCTAACGTAGCAGCGCTCTCGAGTCGCGCGCTCTGACGTAGTGAAGCTCTACTTTCGGCGCTCTAATGTCGGCGCTTTTGTGTCGTGCGCTCTAGTGTTGTACAGCCGGTAAGCCTTGGTTGCGGCGAATTGGTCGGGTTACGGTTCTCTCTTCGTTGGTTCTTCGGGGGCTTTGGGTCGGACTTGCACTGTTGGCCCTCGGAGGGGTGCGCTGCACGGACATGCGTCTACCCAGCACCTCCACCAAAATGTCATGAATGACCAAGGATGAGGCGATGAGTTAACTGGAGAAACTAAACGTTTAATGGGGCGAACGTGTGCCAAAAGTAAAATAGAAGAAGGTTGCAGAGTATTGCAGAGTTAACACAAATGTGTTAACTCTGCGGCCAGGAGTCGAACCTTGGCGGCCAGGAATCGAACCTTGGCTTTTTGCGTGGAAGGCAAGCGCAATAACTGTTAGGCCACGAGCGCGCTGCCTGTTTGGTCACCTGCGCTAGCGGCAATATATATGTGCAGCTAATCATCTAGAGTCATATCTCACCAAAGTGGACACCTCCATGTTCTAGACAAATCCTCCATAATTGAGAATCAAAGTCAAGGTCACATATAATAAACAAGTGTGGCCACAAATTACACAGATCTCCATGCCGCTTCCATTTCTTGTCTGTCATAATCTTACCTCCTAAGTGACGAGGGAAGTGTCCTGCCTTTACCCTTGTGCATAGCGGGTACACATGACCTATGAATAATCTTCAGGCTTGTCGTCTGTGGCAATGAGATACAAAAAGAGTGAAGGGCAAGTTAAGAATTTTCCCGGGAACTCCAGAAAAATCTATACAAGTTTCAGTGCACTGGCCTTCTCTCTTTCTCAGGAAGGGTAACCAACAAGAGACGTGGGTGAAATTCTGGAATACTGTGGCACCAATGCTTCACTAATCTTTTTCTTGTTGCTGCTCTTGCGGATGGTCTTTAATTAGAAAACTTGTGTTCATAATAACGAGAAAGCGATGCTTGTTGTGACACAGTTCATTCCCATTGTACCTGTCCATAGTCTGGACCTCGAGTGTCTATTTTAACGGAGCAGACATTTATGGGGACTGATCGCTGCATTAAAAAGTTGTCTCTGTGATGGGGTGTTCATATCAACGTGGATTAAAACGATATATTACTGTACTCGAAAGACCATTTAGGGTAAAATAGAACTTCATCTTGGAAAAGCGCGAATGTTACACGGAAGGAGGAACGAATTGGACGATACAAGCGCTGACAAACAACTGAGGGTTTATTTTGGATAAACCACAAAAAGCAATCCAAAACACATGACTTTCTAATCACGGTGGAATGGCGCCTGCGCATCAAAAAATTCGAAGCTATCAGTTATACAATCCCTTGGGCGATCTTCCACGATCTGAAAATTCTATCCCCCTGTCCAACGATGTCAAGGAAGCCTGCCTCCCCCAAGTTGGGTCTTCCTTTTTTTTATTCTGTAAGCCACTCTAGTATCGCGAGCCTTTTGGCCTCTATGTTTATACAACACGATGGCACTCTCTAGTAAAGGTATGCATGCGCAGTAACGGCAGTGCAATGCCAAATGAGAGCACGCAGCTCCTGTGAACGAACTACGGTGCTCCACGAGGCGAACGTTGAGGCATCTCCCCGTTTACCTGCTGTACACCTTCCCGCAGAAGAAGGGTATCTGGTATACGACGCCATTCTTGCATGCTACTAACTCGATGTTGTGTTTGAGACCGTATCTATTCTCCCCCTGGGTGATTCCACGCCATTCGTGCAATAATGGTTCGGGTCCTAATTTTTATAGTTTTGCTAAAAATATATATGAAAGCCATGTTCTTGGGAGGAATATTCAGCTATATATGAACGCCGTAACAATTTTTGTCGCTGAGACATAAAACAGAGAAGCTCGAGGCGTGGAAATGGAGAATATTTCACGAAGCTAATTTGCACAGTCGTCATTTCCTCATCGAAGATTTCACGTCACCATAACTTGTTTAATACTTTTTAGAAAAGATATACAACATATACAGAAAAAATTAAAGATATCAATAAAATATTTCTATGCAAACAATAAAATCAAACATGGCGTAAAAGTGTTTTAGAGACATATTCACAATTTTTGTTGCAAATATACCATCGTTCATAATACAGGGTGATACAAGGAGACGCCAGGCTCTCTAAATCGACCGGAAAATTCAGTTTCTTAACCTATCGCGCTACGACTTTGTGCAGCGTTGCACACAAATGGTGTATTTTTTTTTGTAAAATTTGCAAAGAGCGAACATACCTGAGAGAAAAGTAAAGAAAGAAAAAGGCTTAGCTCCTATGGAAACGCAGCGACGCCACCTGTCTGCAAACAACACGGCGCCGTTTCGCACGGGAGAAAGAGATGGCGCAAGCGGTCGCGACGCCAACTGCCGCCAACGAACGAGCATACGACGCCGAGAGCCGGCGTCTTTTCTTTAGCAGACGATCTTTTCGAATCAAAAGCGGCGCGAGCTTTTTTCATATCAGTTGTTGTTTTTGTTTCTGCGACTGTCGCCCCCTGCGGAACGCGCGCCGCTTTTGAGTCGAAAAGATCGTCTGCTAAAGAAAAGACGCCGGCTCTCGGCGCCGTATGCTCGTTCGTTGGCGGCGTTCGTTGCGCCATCTCTTGTTTCCCGTGCGAAACGGCGCCGTGTTGTTTGAAGACCGGTGGCGTCGTTGCGTTTCCATAGGAGCTAAGCCTTTTTCTTTCTTGGCTTTTTCCTCAGGTAAGTTTGCTCTTTGCAAATTTTACAAAAAAATGCACCATCTGTGGGCAACGCTGCACAAAGTCATAGCGCGATAGGTTAAGAAACCAAATTTTCCGGTCGATTTAAAGAGCCTGGCGTCTCCCTGT
Source organism: Ixodes persulcatus (assembly GCA_013358835.2). Classification (NCBI taxonomy): domain Eukaryota; kingdom Metazoa; phylum Arthropoda; class Arachnida; order Ixodida; family Ixodidae; genus Ixodes; species Ixodes persulcatus. The sequence goes on from JABSTQ010010726.1 coordinate 93,267, forward strand.
GTCACCCTGTACTTCACAAAACATATCAAAATGCGCGTCTTTAAATAGTATTTACGAATATGTAGAGATAACATGCCCACCCTTAATGGTCTTTCTTTTATTAACGCGAAAATGCAGCTAATTTCTAAAAATGGGGCAAGATTGGGCGTCGATATTTAAAGAAGCTGAATCTTTTATTTTATTTTCAGCACTCCCCTGGCACTGCGCAGTTGCTTGAACTAACCTGCGATGGCAAAACGTTGAGTAACATACGACCTCCGAGCGGGAAAAGCTTGGAGCAAGCCGACGTCTTCGTTATAGCGGCATTGCCGCATAACGTCGTATTCACGGAAGCGTCAAAAGCTGGAAAGAGGGACTCTATGATAGAGAGGGGAAAGTCCTGCTGTTCGGGGCATTGCTTTATTGTAGTGTGACCATACCATAACCCCCCCCCCCCCTCCCCCTTGCATCATTCTTCCTAACCCTTATCTCGAACAAGAAACGCCTGCGAACGTCGCTGCTGGCGACAGTTACGAATCGTAAGCACATCACATTACCTCGAAACCCAAAGCTAAATACGCGAAGAGTCAGTTACGGGAAATTAAGGCGAGAGTAGTTGTAAGGGAAAATATGCAGGTCAGTTGGTCAGGAAACATTGCCATCTAAACCCTGAGACGAGGAAAAACGAAAATAACGGACAGTGCGAAACGAAATCTCAAACGCAGCTGAGCTTATTCACAAAAGAGAACGACAATAAATGCATGTCCACACAGCAAGAAAAAATGAGGAAGATAAATACATGCGACAGCAAAGACTTGACCGAACCTAACCAGACAAACTAAATCACTCCAAGTTTAAGGAGAGCAACGGGAACGGGCACCTCTCCCAAGACCAAACAGATGAGTTTCACCACGCTATGTGAACCGACCGAGACAGAACCCCTAACCCCCCTCTCCGATTTTACTGCCTAAGCCCCCTTCCCCAAAACACCCACACACACACACACACAACTACACACACACACACACACACACACACACACAAACACACGCACACACACACACAAACACACACACACACAAACTACACTCTAGCACCGAAAATGCCAAAAACATTACAGTAAAGGTAACTTTCACAGGGTGATTCAAAACAAAAGACGGCTGACTATCGCTATGCTTACAGGAGACTCGGTGTCTCTGGTGCTCAATAAGTGGAACTGCAAACAAACAACACCAGCTTAACCGTGCGCGACACACAGATTATGTCTACAAGGGAAGACAGAAGTTGACAACCACAAGGACATTTTCTTTCGGAACTCTGACCAGATATTTGGAGCCGGAAGAGAAAAATTCAGAACCTCTCAAATAAGCGTTTGCGAGGACGTTTCAAGTTCTGTCATTTACGAAGCGAATAAGAGCCTAGTGTCAGATCGAACAGCCATGGCCCAACGATTCAGCACCGTGCGATTGTTCTGTGTGGACTGTCTACGAAGACACAAGAAGAAAGTTTATAGCGATAAGCACCTCGTACCGGTAGGAAGACTCAACAAAGTGCGGTCGGAAAAGCTACTGGCTCCACGGACAGTGAACGAATCTTAACTTTTATGCCAGCATTGCTACAAATACAACGTGAGTAAATCAAACTCTTCTTTCCGGGACTCTGATGAAATTCTGGCTGAAGTGAGTCAAGACTTGTGTGCTTCTAGTCCGTCGGTAACTCCATTAAAACCTCGTAAAACCATTAAAAAAAAAAGAAAGGCGCGAATCGTGTTGGAAACAAAAACAAGCGCAAGACATGTCTTCGATTAGAAAAAAGCTGTCAAGCGTTTATGGCGTGAAAACCGGCGAAGACTGTTGTCGGCACTGCGCGGAGTGGTTTGACGTGTTCCGCGAAGCGCTGATGGCAAGCAGTTCCCACCAGGAACGCAAGCGATTGTGCACGCTTCTGCCACCAACCATCTCGAAGAAAGAAATATTGCGTCTGGTGCCGGAAGCGACTGCCTACATGATTGATCAAACAAGAAAACTGAAGCGTAAAGGTGGTTTGTGGGCAACCCCTGATCCCTACATGGGGAAAAAGGCGAATGCCGAAGAGTGTGAGGGTTGCACTTGAGTGCTATACACGCGTCACCATCGCATGCTCTGTTAAAAGCCCAACAAAAGGGACGTAGTCAAAGCCATGATCAACGACAACAAGACCAAAGTCGTAAAAAGGTTTATGACCCGCTTTATTACCAGCTGTTCAGGAAAGACCATCCCTATCGAGAACTAGGCATCTCCAAATTTTATCCCCTATGGCCAAAATGGATAAAAAAGAGTATCGAGCACGAGGTGTGCGCATGCATATATTGCGTCAATTTTCAGTTGCTTCCAACGGCAATAAAAATTGAATCAAAGAAGACATTTACTGAAGACGACCTCAAGCGCATACCTGTGCAGACGAACCATAGAACGATGGCTTCCTACGCAGTTGCGAAAAGTGCCCAAAAATGTAGAGCATCTCCCTGCAGTTGCTCCATCTCGACGAAAACGAAGAGATCTGTTTCACGTTAGGGGACGCCGGCGAACTCGTCAACAAGGTTATGGACATTTCCGCCTTCGTGCGGGAACTGAAGTCTTGGAGCGAAAAGTATATGAGGCATTCTTACACCTGTGACCTTCAACGAAGCCTGATACGTGACACGAGAACCGCCTTACCACCCAAGGCAGTGATGTTCCACTTCTATTTTGCGGAAAATTGGACAAATCTTCCCAACCGAAGTGCAGAGCTTTCATTGGAAAAAAACTCAAGTGTCACTCTTCACATGTGTGGTTACGTCCACGCAAGGCACGCAAAGCTTTGCCGTTGTCAGCGATGACACGACTCATGACACAACTCACGCTCTTTAGCCATAGAGGCCTTAGAAGAGTATGTTGATGAACGTATACCCAGTCCTTTCTGAAATAATTTTTGTATCAAACGGAGCGGCGGCGCATTTCAAGAATTGCTTCCAATTACACGAGTTGTCTCGGAAGCCGTACTCTTCGGCAAGATGGACCTTTTCAGCCACTGGAAACGGAAAAAGCGCTTGTGATGGAAAAGGTGGTGTTCTTAAACACAAGGCAACGCTCACCAACTTGACATCTTCGCTCAACTCAACGATTGTCACCCCTGAAGACTTTGCGGAACTGCAGCGTGAAAAACTAACAAATGTCTGCATGTTCCACCTGTCTGCGGAACGGGTTCGAGAGTTCGGTGCGGTGAAGCAAGCAGAGTGGACCGCCGTAAAGCCTATGAGAGGAATCCAGGCATCTCATGTGTGGAAGTCATCATATGCCGAGAGGCCGGATGTATACATGGCCACTTGCGCAACTGAGAGTTTTAAGCTTATGTATGCATAGTTAGCGTATTTGCAGAGTGGGCCGTTTTGTTTTTGTGAATTGTAACCTAATTAATGGTATTCCAGCTCAAAGCCCCTTTTCGCGTCAGTTATACTCACCCCTTTTGAAGAAAAAAAAAAAAGAGTTTGAAAAATATACTATACATGCCCTAATAACGCAAAAAAGGTTTGGTGCTATACGGCAAAGCCGCTATGACGAAGACGTCGGCTCGCTCCGAGTGAAGGTTCGTCGTAGTTTTCCCTGTTTGGAGGTCATATGTTACTCAATGTTTTGCCATCACAAGTTAGTTCAAGACACTGTAAAGTGCCAGGGGGAGTTTAAAAATAAATAAAAGATGGAGTTTCTTCAAAATCGACGCCCAATCTTGCCACATTTTGAGAAATCAGCTGCATTTCCACGTTAATACAAAAGAAGAGAATTAAGGGTGATAATATTATATTTATATATTCCTAAAGAATATTTAAAGACGCGCAATTTGATCTGTTTAATAAGAATTATGAAAGATGGTTTATTTTCAAAAAAATTGTGAATATGTCTCTAAAACGCGTTTTTATGCAATGTTTGATAATTTTGTTTGCATAGACATAATTTATTGATATTTTAATTTGTTTTGTGTATGTGTTGTATATCTTCTGTAAAATGTATTAAAAAGTTATAGCGAAGTGAATGCTTCGATGCGAAGATGACGACTGTGCAAAGTAACATATTGAAATCTTCTTAATTTCCACGCCTCGATCATATCTATTTTATATCTCAGCGGAAAAAATTGCTACAGCGGTCATATATAGCTGAACGTTCCTCCCAAGAACATGGCATTCATATATATTTTTAACAAAAATATCAAAATTATGACCCGGACCATCATTGCACGAACTGACGTGGAATCACCCCCACCCCTATCTTTCCTTAGTTTTCGCGCGTTTTTCCATAGCGGAAAACATTTCGCTCAATTTGTTTCGTGCCGAAATTAATACATCTAGCCCATATGTTTAGGCGGATTTTTTTTTAAACAGTTCAAAATGCGGTGCACGTAAGGGATGACTGTCACATACTGTAATCCCGACGTACTTGCTTCACCCATTGCCATGTACGTGTGCAAGGCCAGAGTTGCTTCGTTGTACTCCAGAGCATCCTCGTGCCAACCCGAGCCTCAAGCCATCTTTGGTTGGACGGCGCCAACAACCAGACACTCGAGAAGAATGTGCCGCATCCTTCGCTTGGAGGGGTGGCAACAAGTTCTTTTCTTTAAGGATTGCCTACGCGCAAACCTCAGCAGCCTGGAACCACCCAGAAGTTTCATAATAGGGAAAGAACCTCCATCCAGCTCACAGAGGTCATTTGGAGCCAGGTATGCCCCAAGCTACACTCCAAGAAAACACGGCGCGTCAAAGAAGGCACAGTGCTCATGCTCGGTGACCAATCAGTTCCAGAGCAGCAGAGGCAGGTCCTCCAGCTGGGTCCTAAGTTATGTTTTGAGCTGGCGCTTAAACGGTAGTCAAGTTGCGTATGTCAATGTTTGTGTCCGCCAGGTCCCGGCGGAAAAAAACCAAGGTGCATTGCTGAGTGTGTGGATGTGTTGTCGAAGTCAGAGAGTATCCACACGTGGAGTAGAAGTTTGGAGCTTGTTATCGACTTTCTCGCTACTACTGGGCTTCGAGCACTTGTGTCCGACAAGGAAGGTTTGTTCGTAATTATGCCAGAGGATATGTTCGCAGAAAAGGCAGCTTTTGCTTCACACAAGAACGTCAGTGGGGTCCCAGAAAACCAGCAAAAGTTAAAGAAAAAGCCGTGGAGATATTGGATAGACTGAACCCACGGCAGGTGTGCGCACGGATTAAGAAGGAGAAGAACCTCACTCTGGAGGTTTTCTTCGCGGCCAAAATACATAAGGCGGAAATTCCGTTACGAACCATTGTGTCAGAGCGCGGCACCTGGCTACATGGGGTTTCTGGGTGCCTTAAGGACCACTTGGACACGTTGCGTGTCGAGGAACCGTTGAGTACCCCTAGTATTACGGCGCCTACTGTCAGACTTGGACGTAGTTCAACTACTCTACTCAAACTACTGTAGTTTAACTACTTTTACCAGTAAGTTGGTACTTTCAAGTACAACTTTATTTGGGTAAGTAGTAGTTTAATTTAACTACGTTTTTCAGTTAAACTGTACTCAATTTACTAACTACTTTCGAAATCTAGTGCTAATTTTGCTCATCACGAAAGTTTGAGCGCAGAAATACGTAAAACGCCGGCGGTTGAAGTGGCATTTCTGAACAAGGGGCCCCCTCGCATTCCGTTCCCACGCACATATACTCGGCAGCCGTAGAAACTGCATCACAGGCGTCCATGGGCCAAAGTGGCGACGAGCAGCCGAAACGTAACACCGGCGCCCACCAACGCAGGAAACGATGCTTAACAAGAATTGGTCGGGTATTGACCTAATCCGGTAATGCACGCCGCGCCTACAGCTGCAATCGGGAAAGACGGGGACACTCCGAGGGGATGTTGTTGTTTTCATGTTGTCTGCCTTTAGTGAGTTCTACCTCAAGCGGTTTGTGAGTTCCAAGAGAGGCGCCACTGAAATGACCTCGCAGCTGGGCGCCTGTTCCCATGGTCGCCTCGTACAAACGCAGACACGGATAATCCGTTCTTGGGAGCACGTTTTGCTTCCAGCTGCAACTGTACACCTGCCGGCAATATGAAGGTGAACGCCGGACCGTCGACCGGTCCGTCCTATCAGCGCCATGACGCGGCTGCCGTGGCGGCTCGCTTTCTTATCGCACTCATCGCCGAGATTAAGAGCTTGGATCGAGCGCTGTTCTCAGATCTGCTGCTACTCCCCGCAGAAAGCGTGGAGGTGGGTTTCGATTTCGGCATCTCTTTTTGTTGGCGTGGCTAATGTAACATTGTCATCGTCGCAAGTGCGGCGTGGTTGCTGACACATCACACAAATAAAGAAACCTATTGTGTACTTTTGAAGAAGCGGTGACTATAAGTTATTTTTTGATTTGTTCCCCAGCCTTACACCTTAGCACAGATTAGAACAAAAGACTACTAAATCACATAGTCTACCGAAAGCGTCTGAAAGGCTCCTTCCCCAATCGTCGCGCTTTCTGCGGGGAGTAGCAGCAAAGCTGAGAACAGCGCTCGATCCAAGCGCTTAATCTCGGTGAAGCGCGCGATAAGAAAGCAATTCGCCACAGCAGCCGCGTCATGGCGCTGATAGCACGGAGCGGTCAACGGTCCGGCGTTCACCTTCATATCGCCTGTGGGTTACGCGCGACGATGCTTGTTCACGTAATCCTTCGCGTCCCTCCTACCTTCCACGCCAGGGAGACCTCCTCTTGGTTGAAAACGATTTACTTGTCAGGCGTGTCAGGCGCGTCAGGATTCCGTAGTCACCGCCGAGGATTGCGAGTCACACTTGGGAGATCCTTTTGTTGGACCCGGCGTCAGTGGCGAAGTATACTTCGTTTCATGTTCTGTTAAACCGAAACAATTTTTTTTCAGTAGCGTAGCACTATAGCACAGCAACGAGAAGCGCAGTCGTCCGGATGATCTCATCGTCGTGCGCGAGACTTGAACCCCTTACGGTCAGGTGAACTCTCTCAGTGTACTCTCCGAACGTCATGGGAATAAAGAGAGTCCAGTCATAACAATTTCAGCTTGCCGAAGAAAAATAAAAAAGGAGGAGAGTTTGTTATGAAAGACCCTCTAGCCGAGGAAAACCTCACATGTTTCGTCATGGACAACTAAGATGCGGACACTGGCTTGCCCGACCCTGCACAGCCTGTTTCCAACGCTGCCGTTTGATCCAGCGAATCGGTGGAACGTCTTTTTAGCTTGGTTGGGGACGTCTTTAGGAGGACAAGAGGAAACCTCTCCTATCAAGAACCTTGAAATTCTATTGCTTATGCGAGCAAATAAACTATTTTGGTGAAAACGCAAGCCATAAAATTACTGCATTTATTTTAAGATCGCAGGGTTTTTCAGGGATCAAAACTGCTGTTCATTTTGCTACCACAAAAATAAAAAAGTAACTTCGAAAGTATCATGAAAGTAACTCGCTACTCTTCACAATAGTTAGTAGTCTACTCAATTACTATTACAAATGCGTAATTTATACTCTACTCTAATTACGATTGGCGTTGATACTCAGTAACTTAACTACCTTTTTTGAGTAATTTGTACATGTCTGGTTACTGTCAATCGGGGGGCTTTACTGCGTTTAGTATCGATGTTGAAGATCTTCGCTACTCAGTGTCCCAAGCAGGCACGTATCCAGGCGGGGGGGGGGGGGGGGGCATGGGTCCCGGGTCCCCCCCCCCTCAAATCTTCCATCTTGCTGGGGCCTCCTCTCCCCCTCCCCCTCATTCAGCATTTTGTCATGCCCCCCCCCCCCCCCGAAAAAAAATCCTGGCTACATGCCTGGTCCATTGATGAACTCATGCCTAGCGTGAGAGATTTTGGGGGGTTTATGGCGCAATAGCTACGAGGCCATCTGCGCCAAACTAATGGAAGGCATCATTGTACTATAAAACCGGTTTTACAAACGGATAACCAAGAAGCTAGAATCGGTGTAAAAGGCCAACACTACCAAGAAATTTTATTACTCGTTCAAAAGAGACCAGAGGATTCTCTCCCAGAAGGAGAGCAGGTTGAAATGGGATATGATGTTGAAAAAATTCAGGGAAATGAATGCGGCGCTTGGGCTCAAGGCCGGGACACAACCACAAGATATGCAAAACAGTGAGCCTAGCACCGCGCTGATCGCAGACTGGAGGATCTCCTCCCGAAAGCAGATACCTATGGGTTATAAAAGAGTGTCCGATTCTCAGACGGCACAACAGCGTTTTATGAAGTCGGCTCTTGCATGAAGAGCTTTCCCAAACTCCCAAAGCAGGTTTGGTAACATGGAGTTTGTTATCGCACTCCATGTCCCATTCCAATAGCCAAGAATGAAGAATCGAGGACTTCACCAAGGGCTTGATATCTTGATAGGGTAAACAAGACAGCGATTGTGGAAGGTTACCGGCATACCCTGCAAGCTTGTCTGCTTCTTCATTGCCTTGTATGCCAATGTGACTGGGCACCCAACAAAACTTTATGTTTGTACCTCCATGCAAAGCAGAGTTAAGTTTATATCGAATTTGTTGAACAAGCAAGTTTTTAGTATCTTTAAGAGAGCAAACCGCAAGAATCACACTTTTAGAGTCAACAAACAGGACCGCCCTGAGTATTTTCCGATTGATAATGCATTCAATTGCCATTGATACCGCGTAGAGCTCCGCAGTAAAAATGCTGGCAATACAATCAAGTCGTTGGACCTTGAAAAAGCTTTCAGAATACACAGCGCAACCGACAAAAGAGGAGGTCTTGGCACCATCTGTATAAACATGAGGATAACCATCATACTTAGTTTGCAGTTCACCAAACTCTTGCTTAATTACAGCAAGGGAAATGCCGTGCTTGTTGAACTTCGCGAGAGACCAGTCGAATTCAACTCGCTGTGTTTTCCAAGGTGGAATACCGTTGGTTTTCCGAACAAGGTCGACCTGGTCCAGAGAAAGGTGCAGCAAATGCGAAGATGTTTAATACGGAGGCTTAACGGTGTCACAATACTTGGTTTATTTTCAAAAAGGCGAAAAAACCTTGACATTGTAAGTGAAGAGTACGTCGGATGCTGAGGGTCGGCCAGAATCTTGTAAGCATATGTTAGACTAAGATATGTACGCCGTTTGTTCAGGGACATCTCATTGGATTCAGCATACAAACTAAGGACGGGGGACGTCCGGAAGGCTCCTGTTGCCAGTCGCAAGCCGGGATGGTGAACTGCGTCCAACATTTTAAGGGCAGAGGGCCGAGCCGAACCATACACTACTGCACCGTAATCAAGACGGGATCGTACAAGGGCATTGTATAATTGAAGGATACATTTTCTATCAGACCCTCAAGACTCGTGAGACAAAACTTTGAAAAGGTTTATGGACTGAAGGCATTTTTGCTTCAGAGCTTTAAGGTGGGAAATAAAGTTAAGCTTTTCATCAAATATCACACCAAGAAATCGGTGCTCCTTTCTAACAGGGATAGGGGTTCCATTTAATTCCAGGAATGGATCCAAAGACGACCCGCGGCGCAAAGAAAAAGGCACATAGACCGTTTTTGAAGCAGAGAACCTGAACCCATTTTCGTCGGCCCACTTTGACAGTTTGTTTATGGCTAACTGCAACTGACGCTCACAACAGGAAAGGTTACAAGAGGATGATGATATATGTATATCATCAGCATAAAGTGAATATGTAATTGAAGGTGGCAGCAGTCGTGTGAGTGAATTCATTGCTAGCAAAAAATAAAGTCACACTTAAAATACCCCCTTGAGGGACTTCGTGTTCTTGGGCAAAGGAGTCAGATAGGACTGAACCAAGACGAACTTGAAAAGTCCTGTCCGTGAGATATTTTGTTATGCATCGAAGCATACGGCCACGGATATTACAAGCATACAGGTTGCGGAGAATCCCATACCTCCACGCTTTGTCATATGCCCTTTCTAAGTCGAAAAAAAAAACTGCAACACAGTGCTGCCTGTTAACAAATGCTTCGCGTATCACAGTTTCCAGGCGAACTAAGTGTTCAAGGGTAGATCGACCTTGGCGGAACCCACACTGATAATTATCAAAAACCCTCTGGCTTTCTAACATGTATACCAGTCGCCAGTTTATAAGACTTTCAAACGTTTTCCCCAGGCAGCTCGTCAGTGCAATTGGGAGATAACTTGATGGCTGTGAGGGGTCTTTATTAGGTTTTAGAAGGGGGGTGATATGTGCATGTTTCCAAGCCTGAGGGAAACATGCTTTTTCCCACAAAAGATTGAAAAAGAGGAGAAGGTTTTCAAGGGATTCCGAAGAAAGGTGGCGAAGCATTTCATAATGAATTCTATCGGGCCCAGGGGCAGAGAGCTTAGTTATATTAAGGGCCATCTCAAGCTCGCATCACGTAAAAGGTTGGTTATAAGATGCTGAATTTCCTCCCGACATGACAAGCTTTTGTCGCTCCGCACGAGCTTTCAACTGAACAAAGTTAGCACGGTAGTTGGCCGAACTAGATGAATTATAAAAGTGTTCACCGAGTATATTACCAATGTCTTTTAGTGATGAAGAAGGAGCGTTAAACGTTGGAATAGCAAAGCACCTATAATCTCTATTTACTTTCCGATATCTGTCCCAGGCCTCTTTGGCTGGGACAAAACTAGTTAGAGAAGAGAGATACTTCATCCAAGACTTGCGCTTTGCTTGCTTTCTAGTCCAACGAGCCTTAGCTTTTCGTCGCTTGAAGTCAACAAGGTTGTGTGGAGTGGGGTTTCTGCGTAATCGGCCCCACGCCCTATTTTGGTCCGTCCGGGTCGTGGCACACTCCTTGTTCCACCAAGGTTTGCATTTTTTGGGTATATTACCAGATGTTTGTGGAATGGACTGCTGAGCAGCCCTTAGTATCTGCTCAGTGACATAAAGTGTAGCGTTCTCAGGGGACATAGAAGAAAAAATTGAAGGATCTAAAGTGGAATGAAGATTAAAAAGCGTCCAGTCAGCCTTGTCTAACTTCCACCTAGGGACCCGCTTTAAAAGATTAGGCAATGAAACGGTACTTTCTAAAATAACTGGATAGTGATCACTTCCAAAGGGGTTATGAAGTACCTTCCAGGAAAAGCAAGGAAGTAATGAAGGTGAAGCAATAGAAAGATCAATGGATGTGAATGAGTTGTGTGCCGCACTAAAAATAAACAAAGTTGGCTCTCTCCCGTTAAGAAGGCACAGCCCAGAAGACAATAAAAGACGTTCAATTACACCACCACGGGAGTCCTGACGGGCACTACCCCACATAGGATGATGAGCGTTAAAATCACCTAAAATTAAAAAGAAGGATGAGGAAGCTGTCCTACAAGTCCCTGCAGCTCTTGAAGATTCAAAGGAACATTTGGTGGCAAGTATAAATAGACAACTGTTACAAGGCGGTCCACAAGGAGACGCACTGCAACAGCTTCCAGTGACGTGCAGAGTGGAACTTGAGAGCAAGCGACTCCACTCTGAACAACCACTGCAACACCACCAGAAGGAGGAAAAGCGGCACGGTCTTTCCTAAAAACCTGATGATGTCTTAAAAATGTTAAAATAAATTGATTGAAGGTGGGTTTCTTGCAAAGCAAGAGCGATGGACCGAAGCTCATCCATGAAATAGTTAACATCATCAATATTTCTTAAAATAATGCGACAGTTCCACTGCATCAAATGTAACTTTGTCATCTATTAAGAAGTGTGTAAATATGTAAATATATAATGAGTGAAACATAGTAAAGTAAATAAAACCATGGAGAGCCAACGGAAATTAAGAAGATATGGCCACAATACGGCTACTGACGGGGTCATCATTTGGGCGGTACTGCAGACTGTTTCTTATTGGATTTGCGGGAGGGCGTCTCCCATTCCATGCCATCCTGGTCAGACCCAGGAGTGGACAGAGTGTCAACATCTGTTGGCATCTCCTCCTCTTGAGAAATGTCCATTGGAGTCGATACGGAGCTTGTCCAGCCTGGCCCACGGGGGTGCAAGCCCCGGCCTGGCCGGCTGGAGGAGTGGTGGACGAACTGGGCAAGGGGTCACCCGAGTTCGTCTTGTCCCCTCCTTTCACTGGAGCTGCATGGGCTCCATGCTGCTCCTTTGGTAGAGGGGTCTTCTCCAGCGAGCAAGAGCGAGAAACTCGCTCCCTCTCCCTAGGTGGGGACCTAAGAGAGGGAAAAGGCGCGGCTGCTGCCGGCCTGTCCTTGGATGGGGGAGCAGCACGCGTGCTCCCACCAGAAACTGGGGGAAGCTGCTGCTGCCCCTGTTGGGGAGCTGGGGCCCTGAAGTCGGCCGCCAAGATCTCAGGAGAGACCTGGGTGGCCCTTGACTCCGAGCGTGGTGCAGGGCCCCTGCGCACCACGTCGGCAAAACTCCCCTTTCACACGAAGGAGAATCGTTTCTTAGCTTCCGAATACGAAATGTTCTCCTTTACTTTGATGGCAAGGGTGTCTTTTTCTTGTTTCCACGAGGGACAGGTACAATAATAAGCGGGGTGTGGTCCACCGCAATGAACACAGTGGGCCACAGCCTCCTCACAAATGTCAGAGACATGGCCCTGACTGCCACACCTTGAACACGTGTCCTTCCCTCGGCAGCTGCGTGCTCCGTGACCAAAACGTTGGCAACGGAAGCACCGCTGGGGGTTGGGGACGTAAGGGCGAATGCGGCAGTTCAGGTATCCTGCCTTGACGGTCTCTGGGAGTGTGTGTTTTTCAAAGGTGAGAATAACATGTTTAGAAGGAATTTGTTCACCATTTTTTCGAAACATGATGCGTTTAACAGCGACAACGCCGGACCTTTTGAGTCCCTGGAGGAGTTCTTCACTGGTGTCCAAAAAGTCGTCCTCAGAGAGGACTCCATGAATGGTGTTAAGTGTGCGATGAGGACTCACCGACACCTTTACATCAACAATGCGTTTAACAGCGACAACCCCGGACCTTTTGAGTCCCTGGAGGAGTTCTTCACTGGTGTCCAAAAAGTCGTCCTCAGAGAGGACTCCATGAATGGTGTTAAGTGTGCGATGAGGACTCACCGACACCTTTACATCAACAATGATGGTCAGGTTGAGGAGTGCTTCGCTTTGTTTTTTTGTGTTTACCTCCACAAGCAGATCTCCAGAGTACAGTTTGCCTTGTAGGAAAACCCTACAAGGTGCTCTAGAACTTTGGCTACAATGAAAGGCGACATCTTCGCAACTGACTTCTGTTCATCAAGAGAGTGAACAACAAAAAACTTTGTGAAGGATTCTATCTCGGGATCTTTGTCAATGGTTTTGTGTTCAAGGCAGCGCCTTTTAAGGGCGTGCCATGAATGGGGTTTAGAGAGGTGGGGGGCCATAGAAGGGCAAAGAGTGTTCAGAATCCGTGGTGCACCGCCCACCACCGAGCCAAACAAGGGGTTAGGTAACGCACCATAACAAGAAGGGCTTGGCTGGAGACATTACGCTAACAGTGCTGCCGAGAAACTATACCCAAGTGTGGGTCAAGATAGAGGTCTATTGCCACCCAAGGTTATCCCTTGCCGCCAAAGAGGGGTGAAAAAGGAGTAAGAGAAATGAGAGAGAAGAAAAAGAAACAGGAAAGGTAAAGGTGAAAGATTGGAGGGGATAGTAGAAGAAAAGGTGACTAGACTGAATCATCCTGGCCGGGCGTTACCAGGACTCCCGTCTACGAGAAGCGGGGGCCGAAGTGGTGTATTGCCTCACCCGGGGGGCCCCGAAGGGTCCAAACCTACCCCGGGCTCGGCTCAACCACCAGGATGCCCTTTTCCCCGGACACGGGAAAGCCACGCACAGCCAGACGTGGGCGGGCGAACCCGCATGGCTCGGGGTCCGTGGAGATGCCACTCTCCAAACACCTGCTTTCACAGGTGCCCCCTGCGGGGATGCCTAGCGTAAAAGAGTGCATTATTGATCTCAACGATAAAATTGTGTTTAGGTCTCAATGCGTAATTTCTGCAGAAAGATTTATTGAAATTCTGTTTTTATTTGAGGTGTACCTTTATCGGTTGGAACGATAAGGTGCTTGTACAGAAGTCTGGGGTGAGCATAGGGTGTAGGGTAGCACCTGTTTTGAGTGATATCTTCCTTGCAAAGGGTGGCAGGTCAACTGAGAGGTTAGTGAAGGCGTCCGCAAAGAATATATTCAGATGCGTAAAAAACTATCTGGTTTTCGTGGACCACAAGGTCTTTAGTCGAACCCTTGATTTACTGCTCACCGGGTTCAGGGAGCAAAGTTTGGGCTTGCGGTCCACATTTGAGACCCATAAGGGCCAGACAATTCATTTTTTTTATATCTGCGTAGACGTGAGCAGAAGCCACGTGTGCTAGTGGCATCATCCCAGAACCGCAAAAAAATTTACTTAATTTTATATGGGCGTACTCAAAGCTCGTCAAAAAAGGTATTCCTGAGTCGTGTATCCGTTCTGCGGTAAAAGAGTCCTGCTTCCACGGTGTGGAAAGAAGCATTTCCGCCCATGTCGGGAGACTAAAAGACGCGGGTTACCCTAAGTCGGTAATCACCTCGGCCGCGGAAACAATAGCAAAATATATTAAAGTGGAGGCGCGGGGCCAAGTTACGACAAAAGTAAAGAAGTATGTGACAGTCATCTCTTACGTGCACTGCACGTCGCACGGGTTTAAAAAGGCCCCCTCAAGATATGGGGTAGATGAAGTGTTTTCGGCACGAAACAACAGTTTAGCGGAATATGCTCAGCTATGGAAAAAAGCGCAAACACAAGGCAAAGACAGGGGGAGAGCGGATGCGGCATCAAACACCACATCGAGTTCGTATTGCGCAAAACGGGCGTCGTATACCAGATAACCTTCTCGTGCGAGGTGTAGACCGGGCAAACGGGGAGATGCCTCAACATTCGCCTCCGTGAGCACCATAGTTCGTTAACAGGAACCGCATGCTCTCATTTCGCATTGCACTGCCGTGACTGCGCATGTTATCCTTGACTACAAATTGTCATCGTGTTGTATAAAAATAGGAACCAAAAGGCTGGCGAGATTATAGATGCTCACATAATAAAAAAGGAAGGCCCAACCTGCGTTAGTGAGGCTTCCTTGGCTTTGCTGGACAGTGACGCAGGATTTTTTGATCGGGGAAGATCGCCCACAAAATTTTAAATATATTAGCACCAAATTCTGTGATGCGCAGGCGCCATTCCATCATGATTAGTGTCATGTGTTTTGGACTGTTTTTTCCCAGTTTTTCCAGAATAAACCCTTAGTCGTTAGTCAGCGCATTTATCGTCCCCTTCTTTCCTCCGTCCATGTAACATTCACGCTATTTCGAGTTGAGTTACCTACCAACTACACCAGTTATCTTGTATCTCAAACAGAGCATTATAATTGCATTATAATTAGAACTTGGCAGCTGACTTTTTTATTTCTCAAAATTGTGTAGTTGGCATAACTATGAGCTGCTTTGCACTGCATGCAGCAAGAGGGAATACAATAATATGGGCGAACACTGCTCTCTTCTTCGTGGCTTTCAGCCTCAAAACTGAGGGATGGATTAACCGGGAACGCGACAGAACAGCACACGACAAAACAGCACGCGACAAAATGGCACGGTCAAAACAGCACGCGTTAAAACAGCACAGCGTCAAAACAGCACGGCGACGAAATAGCACGCGTCAAAATAGCACGCGACAAAATAGCACAGCGTCAAAACGGCACAGCGACAAAACAGCCCGCATGTAGCAACTTCGAGCGCCCTCTTCACCTGCGTGAATAATTTTGAACCTCCTTGATCTTCTCATTTATTGTCGCTAGGTTATAAAGGAATTTATCGACTTTTTCAGTGCTTACCAAACTCCGCAACATGAGGCTACAAGAGTCAGTTTCAGTGATGAGTACTAGTAGCAGTTCACATAATAAACTGTATGCGGAAGCTTGCTAAACTGAAATCCATAAAAAAAATACTGTTGGCAGCAATTGCTTTGCGACCCCCCACTTGATCTGTCTGACCTACAGTTTGGAAGTTGGAAAGCACGGAAGTTGGCAGTGAACCACAATTTCTAGCACAACAGGAGTTATCGATCGGCATCCAGCGTAAAGCATTCTCGCAAGGTGACAGGCGGAAAGTTCTAAACAATTAAATGCAATTGTTCGAACCTCCTCTTATTGCGAAGCTGTTGCTGGTACGTTTTTCGGATTTTTCCGTATCGTTGATAGTCAGCATATTTAGGGTTCAGCGTTTTCGGCCAAAACCAAACAAAACCAGTAAGGGTACGCAAATTCATTTTTCAAAATTCGGTATTAACTGAAAAAAGCCAGTAATTTTGAGGGCGTTTGAAGGGGTAGGTTTGGGGGGGGGGGGGATTTGACTCATTAATGACCGTATGACTAATTCCTTTCGCAGTTTTCAGCTTGTTTCCGAGATCGGTTCAACTTTCAACAAAAGCTCCGGCGCAGGGGTCTTCAAGACAAAATCTGGGTTTTTCAGCTGATAGGGATTTGTGTGCCGAATTCTTTGCTCAAAGAAGAGAGTTTAATCGTGAACTGAACAATGAAAATCAAGGGCGTCCGTAAATGCCGCACATATTTTAACACCGATTGCTTCTGTCTACTAGAGGCAGCAAAAATACGATTGTTTTATTGTCGTTTTTGTGGTCGGCGCGAATTTACTACCTCTTGCAGTCGTGAAAATGGGGGGAAAATCGCACTGAGTACAATGCTTGCAAATTTTTGGATTTTGATATTTGCCGGTTCGACCGAAGTGGTAGTGAAGCTCATTTTCGTCCTGTGTAATAATACGAGCACACGACTCTAATGTCGGGTCACGATAGGGCCCCAGTGAGTCTTGCAGAACAGGTCTCGTCGGCTGCCACTGACAACAACAACAAAAAAAAAAGAAAACCAGTACCTGGTTTACTCACAATACATTTTAAACAAACGCTTTTAAATATTGCATTTTCGTCAGTACACGAGTTGTCGTCAATCAACCGAAAAGAACCGAGAAGTTTATGAGTCTACAAATATTCACCGCAATAAACCGTGAAAATCTATTTGGAATAAAAACTGAAAAAAGTACGCCGAATTTCAATATAATAAAAATCGAAAACGCCAAACCCTAGCTATATTGTCAATGTCCTGTTTTGAAGCTGTGCAGTTTTCTGGCGGTGCTGTTTTCTCGCGGTTCTGTTTCGACGCTGTTCTCTTCTGTCGCTGTACCCTTTTGACGCTGCGCTGTTTTGACGCTCTGCTGTTTTGACGATGTGTTGTTTTGACGCCGTGTTGTTTTCGCACGTGCTCTTCTGTCGCTGTGCCGTTTTGACGCTGTGCCGTTTTGTCGCGTGCTATTTTGACGCGTGCTATTTTGTCGCCGTGCTGTTTTGACGCTGTGCTGCTTTGACGCGTGTTGTTTTGACCGTGCTGTTTTGTCGCGTGCTGTTTTGTCGTGTGCTGTTCTGTCATGGTGCCGGATTAACCACCTAGCCCAACATAAAATCCCTGCCTGCGGTTGGGTTCAGTCCTTCCAGCAACTGCAATCTGAGTCTAAGCAGCTCATGCTTCATTTTTCCAGCTTTTACCTTACTCTATTAAGTATAACACTATCAGAAGATGTTGTTGCTAAAAAGTTACCAAGATATGTTTTTCTGTGTAGCACGCGACTCTTCGTGAAAAGCTGTTTAAGGAGCTTTATTTGACAACTAGCAGGTTTTGTCATGTATAAAAGAATTGGCGTGATAATGAAATAGGTTTCTAAACCTGACTAGCTTGAAACATGCCCAGAGTATATTAGGACATTTGATAATAGGTCGAAATATTGTTTCGTTGTATTTAATTTATTCTAAAAATCATCATCATCTGACTGATGTGAGGCAGTATGAGTTTGATAAATATGTATTTATGTTACCACATGTGCAGTAGCTGCATGATTTACAGAAGCTAATATATAGTTGTATTTTCTTTCAGCTGTCAAGCACTAAGTCCTGCGAGCCACGCACGAGCCCCTAAAGCAGCTGAAGCAGGACATGTGACACCAGCTAGAGACGGCGCATGTCTTGGAGCGCCAGGCCACTAGGGATGGGGACGGTGTCCCAGATACTGCACCACCCCCACCGGTCCTGCCCAGGCTGCCTCCCCAGGCTGCCTCCCCAGAACCCAGAAGACATAAGGCATGCCATAGCTGCCCTTCAGTATCATACTTTCAGAGTGGCACTGATAGTTGCATTGTTTAGGCCATTTTGTTTGTACTTTTGTTGTTACTATATTATTATAGTGTCTTCAAGTACAGTCTCCGGACATACGAGCTACCTCAGCGGAGCGCCGATAGGAGCGTGAAAAATTTCGCATGGGGCACTTCGAGTGTTGCCGCGCCTTGGGAGTCGGGGTAATAAAACAGTCTCTGTTTGTTATCGAAGGAGTGGAGGCATGAAGATTATCTGCATTCCCACTTTTTAACGCGAATCTGCAACACGGGCTATTAGGATAGCCGGTCTAATATGTTCGTATAAAGTGTAGGATAACTTAAAAAAAACTGCCAATGAAAGTTTTTTTTTTTTTTTTAAGATGTCTTTTTTAGAAAAATAAAAAAGAAAGAGAGGTCTGTAGATAATTGCAGTGGTTCAAGCGGTTCATGATAAATAAAACGAATATACTGACTAAGGAGTCGTATTTTGCACCCTGCACCCACAGTGTGCGAAGAAACGAAAGCGATAGCTGTAACCCGGTCGCGCAATGCTGGTGGAATGGTGCCGTCAAGTACCTGAGGAGAGAGGTGCGATGTGGTTAATTCTCATAGCCGTCGTGGTTCACGTCGCGGATGCCACTGTCGACTGCCACCAGTGATCCGTGAAGTCAGTGGGTAAGCGCAGTTTGAAGTTTATAAAACCCTCCAACATTACAGCGTAGCAACCGGATACTGCCAAAGTGGGATTTCGCATAACGCGGGTAATGTCTGAAAGGTCTTTCGAGCAGAAGACACGACGATTCGCCCTTCGTTGCGCCATTCTTGGCGGGACGCCAGGGCTGACCTCTTCGCGCGTCCTCGCTCGCTTCACGTGGCACAGCGAACGGAGTCCCGACTTTCCTCTCCTCACGGAAAGGAGGGAGAGATAAAGAGTATTTCGATTTTTCGCGTGCGCGGTGACGACAAGCGACGACGACGAAATCTCTGCAAAGTGTCGCCCATAAGTCTATCGCGTTTAAAGTTCACGAAAAACAAATAAAAAAAAACAAAAAACACGCACTACAGAGAAACGCTTGTCTATCGCGCGTGTCTATTCTTTTTTACTCTTTTTTGTGCTCTCTTATTCAGTAAAAACAACTAAGCTCGTCATGCTGTCTATGTGTCATTCTTGCAGATTAGCACCGATGGATGAAGTGGTTCGGATGAATAAACATAAGTTTTAAAAAAAGTTAAACACTATTGGTCAATTAATTTCGCGTTCCCTGTGAGAGGCCATCTGTAAGATGTAATATTGGTTATAAATTCAACACTATCATTCTGTTCACCATATTGTTATACCTATGTCGCCTGTGATGCTAGAAACGCAATTAAGAATCGTGGCGCTGGCAGAATTCGGAAAATCCCGGCGAGAGATATTTGCGTGGTGAAGGCCGCCACCCGGATTGTTCCTGCTTTTTGGGGTGAAGGACACCTTTACTATGTATCACATCCACGCCAATCATTATCCGCAACTGCAGAGGAGGATCAGTGTATCATTGCGGCGGTTTTTGACATGTGGACAATCACATTCAAAGAAATTCCTCAAAAGCAAAGACTTCGGATGAGAAAGGAGACTATAAGAAAGCGGCTCCGACAAGTCGGACTTCATTCTAGCGTGGCGTGTCAGAAACCTTTAGTGACACATAGACATAAGGAGATTCGTCTCGAATTCGCTAGACAGCTTTTAACCTGGACTCTTGATCAGTTGAAGCTGGTCGTCTTCACAGATGAGTGCACTTTTTGCACGGCATGAGGTCAGCAAAGATGTGTTTGGGGATCGTTCTGCAGCCCTTAAGATATCGCTAGAATAGAATCTTCAGGGGCACGAATGGTACTTATCATAAAAGAGAATTAACCATAGTAAGTGTTAGAAGTACTATAAATATTACTTTTGCTCTGTTGAGTGAAATCAGTAATGATTACGGCGGCGTTTATATAAACTCCTAAGGGATTCTGAAAAACTAAACTTTAAATGATGCAACTAAAAGTAATATT
The DNA here is from genome assembly GCA_013358835.2 of Ixodes persulcatus. Taxonomy (NCBI): domain Eukaryota; kingdom Metazoa; phylum Arthropoda; class Arachnida; order Ixodida; family Ixodidae; genus Ixodes; species Ixodes persulcatus. Next base: position 113,411 of record JABSTQ010010726.1, read on the forward strand.
TCACATGCCACGATCTAAAATCATTATTTGATTTCAAAACCGAGATCTCCAAATTATAAACCATATAGGAAACACGTGGTTGCATATTCACGAAAGCAAAATATTTTTCACAGCTTTTCTTTTAATAAATAAAGGATATATCACAATATAACTACTAACTAAATTGTATCTATTAATTTAAACCTACGTCGCGAGGTACAGGAAGTTGAACGGAGCGGGCGTCTTTTTTCAACGTCTGGGGTGACATCACCATCCAGGGTATCAGCCCCATGAGCAGTATCAATGAAAGGCTGACTTCATAAAAATAAAGCGAGATATTAAGTCACGTCGTGCTTCCATTTCTTTTGAACGGGCCCTTTCCTGAGGGGGTTCTTTGTCTTGCAGCTGCCCGGTGCCTACGTCCAGGCTCGTGAAAAAAAAAAAAAAGGGGAACCAGTGTATTCCACAGATACCATACCCCACGAATTGACTTGAACTTCATAAAAAATGTTTGGGGATTAATTAACAATTGCCTGTCGACCCTTCAGCGGCACCGCGCTTCCGATGAAGAGCTTTGGGACGCCGTCCGCGAAGAATGGAACCAGCTGCAAGAGAGCCAACATTTGTGCCAAACTCTCTACGACTCTTTCCCGAGACGCTTGGGAAAAGTTCTGAAGTTTGGCGGTGACGCAAAACGTTACTGATCATAAGGCTTTCCAAGAGTCCTGGATAGCATTGCTTATTTTTATTACACTGAGACGTGCGTTACACTTGGGGCCCCTTTCACAGCTGATTTTGTTGCTTTGTCAGTGGTCGAAAAAAATACAAACTTATGATTTTCCGTTCTGGGTTCTAGAAAATAGCACAAAGGCTTAAACAAAAATATTGTCACATTTAAGGAAGTAATCAATTTGCAAAAAGAAAAAGAATGAACATAGAGCTCCCCATTGTTTCGATAAACCATTGACATCAGTGTTTTGCGCACAATGCTGACAAAGACGCGATAGGTCATCGGCCTTGCTGCAAGTTTACATTTCAAAATTGGAAATGCGGATAAATACTTCCGTCCTCCCACTTGATATCGGTATGTGTAGCTTCCAAACGCCAGGCTCACAAGCATCCCAAGGCGCGGCAAAGCTCAAATCGCCCCGTGCGGAAATCTTACGGCTCCGGTTGGCGCTCCGCTATAATAGCTCATATGTCCGGAGACTGTATATCTCGAACTTTTTTTTCTTCTGACAATGAATGTGATAAAAAAATAGTGAGAACTTTCTGATCACGTTAGAAGAAAGCGTCCCACAAAAAAAAAAAAAAAATCCCTAAATTTAGCGACTTGGCACTACTTTTACCGACTGCATGTGACCAGATATGATATGGTCACGGGAACATGGTCACTGCCCGCTAAATTTAGCGGGCGATACCACCAAACTGAGTGAATTTTGTTAATTTTGTTCCTCTAGAACTTTGGGGCCATTGCAATAGTTTCACCACCAGAGCTAGGGCTTCCTTGCGAGTAGCGTCTCACTTTTATTGGCCGGAACAACCGATTATGTGACCATAAGGACAAGCACTGGCATTCTTGTTTTAATCTCAGTACGAGTCTTGGTACATAAATAATTGCACCGAGATGTTGGAAGATATCACGAAATTACTGGTACACATTTTCGCTGAACACGTTGTGCTTATATTTGAGGGCTGGTTCTCTTACTCTAATAATTTTAACATTTCAAACATTTCACAGCTAGGTGAGGGGAGACATCTTGGGGTAGTAAGCTCATGCTAAGCATAGTGGAATGTGGTGTTAAATAACCTTCGTTCTATATAACCTGCACCGAGAAAGACGAGACACTTGGAGAGCTACAACACGTGTTGCCCGTCCGTTTTTGATCTTTCTATTTTACTCAAATGCTCCAAATCTCCAAAGTCTTCGACCGCGTGCCGCATTACCCTCTAATATCTAAGCTCTCCTCCTTTCGCATTCACGACTTAACTCTTTCCTGGATCCGAAACTTTCTCTAATTAAGACAGCCGTTCACCACACTAGTTGATGTTAAATCAGAGCTTGCCGATGTAACCTCCCGGTTGCCGCGATGTACTCTCCTTGGCCCTCTGCTATTTCTAACATACATTAATGATCTTCTGCAGTGACGAACATCCTGTGTACGACTTTTTGCTGACGATTGTGTACTGTACAGAAAGGTCAACAACCCTGATGACCACTTACATCTCCAAGGTGATATTAATCGAGTAAACTGGTGCCACAAATGCCAAATGACCCTTAACACAACAAAATGTAAACTTGTTTCCTTCACCCGTAAACACACAAATTCAGACTTTACATATTCACTCAACAATTCACCCATCATCGCTTTTTCCTCCTCAACCTCGGTGTTGAACTAACTTCTAATCTTTCTTGGGTTTCCCACACTACCGCGATAACAGCTAAAGCATCCCGTACCCTCGGGTACTTGAAACGCAATATGAAATCTGCACCCTCTCACCTCCGAAAATTATCCTATGAAACCTATGTTCTTCAGAAAGTAAAGTACGCCTCCGTTATCTGGGTTTCTCACCAAACCTACCGTATTAATAAAATCGAATCCATTCAAAACCGAGCTGCCCGCTTCAATTCTTCATTATATTCACGTTTCGAAAGCGTGTCACTAATAAAGCAAACATTATTCTATCTGTCTACTGGAAACTCGACGTAATATTTCTCTCCTATGATTAATTCACCGATTACGCCACAGCCGCGATGGGACTTGGTTCTTGCATCTGGAACCCCTGAACAAGGAATCACGTAACTTTAACACTAAGGGTTTTAAACACATCCTCGTGACATCATTATCATTTAGCGATTCTTCCCTGCCACATGCCATCAAGCTCTGGAATTATCTTCCCGAGGCCGTTGTGTCACCTTCCGATCCAAAACTTTTTCGTTCTGAGTTATCCACATATATTTTAGCTAATTAAAAATGTGTAACCATGTCCTTTTCTTGTGACCTGGGCACTGTAGCTATATTTTGGATTACACGAGATGTTGACGTTTGTGTCTATATTTTTTTGTGTCATTGCGTGCTTTATGACACCAAGCTGTTCAAATTTTTGGTTTATTTTGATGCGCTAAGTTGTGCATTATTGTTTGTATAAAGTCGTCATTCTCACATTCCTTATTTATGTCAATCAGACAGTATAGTTTCCCTCAAGTAATGCCGACAGGTCTTTTAGGTACTTTGAATAGATGAATAAATAATCAAGAGGCCAATTATGCAGTGAGGAACTGCATCATTGGCCTATTATCAGGGATAAGGCATCAGGGATAATAGTAATGTGACTCAAAACCTCCAAGGCCTCTTTCAAATTAGACTGCCTTAACTATACAGTGTGTGGCTTGAATTCAAACTGATTTCTTCAAAACGGGATGAGGGGTAAATGGTTTCCTTCCCTGCGTGTGTATAGCAATCAGCGGACATTGGATCATAGGATAACCCATCCGGATCAGTAGGCCGGCTAACTAAAATTCGTTATTCACATTTTTTTCAATATTGATTTGATAGGTCATGTCGTAAATTCACTTCTAATGACATTCATTATTAGAGGCTAAAATATTTGAAAGGGGTTGCAAAAATACAACTAGTTTGAAGATGCTAATCGTCAGTTTTTTTCTTTTTTGTTGAACAATTTTAAAACGGGGTGTAGAAAGAACGCCGGAAGTCCTGCCCGCAGTGACGTCCCTTTGCAGCGGATCCTCGGTGGATAAGCCTAAAGGGCGAGAAACATGTCAGTCTTCTACATGTTATTGCATAAAAGATTTATTATGTTTTCTGTAGTCTTCCTTTTTTCTTTCTACATAGAGTTACGGAGCAGATCGTTTTTTTTCACAAGTCAATCAAGCAACATTAATGACCATTGAAAGAAGACCTGAGAATGAGCCAAAAAAAAACGGACAGCACGACACAGGATCGTAAACGCAGCTGAGTTTATTCACAGGAGGATGCCAATAAATACCCATCTGCATGAAAACAGGGAGAAAGGAAGGAGGAAAGAGACAACTCCCACGGAGCTAGACAGACAGACACCATTCCCACACAGACAAACTCCATTCCCACCCACACAGAACCGCCGCCCGGAAACACCACCTGTTGCCTAGGGCCTGAATGATAAGCCTCCTCAAGGTCGCGCGAGCCAGCCCACGCATCATATAAGCTCCCCACCCTTCCCACGCTTGCCGCAAACCCCCAAGGTACTAAAACAAACACAACAACAAGGCTACACAAAAGAATCAAAGAAAGCGAAACCCTCTCGCGCGTTTCCCAAGCACCAAAGACGGTGGACTCACAAAAATTACGGTGGTCGCCTATACTCAAGGTTCCTTTTATAATCATTTTATACGTGCCTCTGTCTTTAAACAAAATTGAGTTCTCTTTCCACAAGAAGGAACACGAACTATATTCACCAACGTGTTTAGCCAGTTCTGAATTTGGAAACTTATTTCTCACATTTCTCTTAATGTCAAGCAGGCGATCGTTCATACAGCGGCATGTCTGGCCCACATAGCATAAACCACAATCAAAAGCAATTTTGTACACAACCTCGTTGTTACAATTCTGTTGTGCAGCCCGTTTTTTTATTTATTTGTCCTAATCTCATGTTTTCTTTCAAAGACGTTCGCTAACCAGCTCACGTGCGTACTTTCCCGTCTAGCAATTAATGGTCGAAATTTGTTGTGCACAAAGCGCGTGGTTGGATTTGAGTCCTCGCCAGATGTTGACGCAGCTCTCGTTTTCAATACAAGCTGAGCCGATTTCACGCCGAGCGCTGACGGAATCCTTGTGTTCAGTGCATGATCAAAGTGTGTGACCAAGCAATGGCGGACAGGCTATGGCGCGGACTTTGAAAAAGGGTCTATTGGGCAACACCACTATGATACCTGATCGATGGGCATCTCGGGGTCTGTTGCGTTTGTCCAAAACATTTATATTTATGCTCAAATCGGGATTGTCGTGAATACAGCAGTCTATATGAAAGTAAAGTTAATAGCCAGCTAAGCCTATCAGTCCGCAGAGTGTTATAATTTTATTTTCTCATATAATGTTTTCCAAGCCTCAACACAACTGCAGTGTAGAAGTGCTGTTCATGTACCGGTCACCCCTTATTTTTAAAACTCATTCGAACTAAAAGTAAACGTCATGTGTATACAAGCCACAAATTAACCAGTGTCACGATCCTCCGAAACGGCACACGAAATCAGTGGACGTCAGAAAAGATGTGGATGGTAAATAAATACTTACATTTGCAAGACACGCAACGAGAAAACTACTATGATTGTAAGAAGAACGAAATTCAGTCAAAGGGCAAACTTCGACGTAATGAAGTCCCGAGAGTCCAGCTCTACGTGAAATCCATCCTATCCCTATCGTCTTCTCTCGTTCACTCAGACGTCAAGCGAGACAGTGGCACCGGCTGACGTCCTGGAGGCGAATGAGCGTCCCAGCGGTACAGTAGGGGGGACAGTCTCTGAGGTAAGTCGCCGAAGACTGCGCCGTTCTACACCGCTCTTGTTCTCGTCCGCCTCTCTTTCTTCCCCTCTTAGCCGTCACAAAAAAAAAAACGATAACATTTTCTTTCTTTTTTTCTTTTCCCCACATCTATCTTCCGATTGAACCCGTGACAACCAGCAGTCTTAAAAGGGCTTGATACTTATAATTTAATACTACAATTACTCTCTCTTAATTCCAAGTTGGAACTGATTCATTCGATTTTATGAAGCTGGCCAGTTAATTTGCAACTCATGCCAAAATGGAATAGAAGTTTTACACATTAGCATATTATTAGGAAAACACTAAAACTATAAACATATTACCTTCGTTTTGCAAATTTTAAAGTTAACTGGGACAGCTGCTCTTTAAGTTTATTTATTTTTTTATTTATGTAAGTACCCTCAAGGCCCTGGGGCATTACAGAGGGGAGTGGTACAAGACAAATTTGGAACACAAAGAATATACAAACATTAAAAGCCAAGCACTAAAAATGTAAAAAAATATGTGTAAACAATTTAAGAAATTTATAGAACAAGGCAAACAAACAAATAAATATATTAACATAGATAAGTAGTCAACGCACTTTTAAACAAGTCAAAAGACGGTATGTTTACTAATTGCGCGGGAAGGCGATTCCACTCTGAAGATGTCCTTGGAATAAAAGAGTTATAATAGGCTGAGGTAACGCAATGAGGAATTCCGACTTTGAATTGATGATCTACGCGCGGCGAGATGAAAACAGGATTTAACATTAGTTTGTTTTTTAGCGATGTATTGGAATGATAAATTTTATAAAAAAGACACAAACGAGATATTTTTCGGCGTAATGAAAGAGCAGGAAGTGATAAATTAGTTTTCATAGTTGAGACACTAGATGTGCGATGATAGTTAGTAAATATAAAACGGGCACCGCGATTCTGTAGGGCTTCAAGATCAGTCACGAGAGTTGAGAGACCAGGATCCCAGATTGCTGCAGCGTAGTCTAGTTTGGAACGGACAAGGGTTTTATACATTAGTAGTTTTAGGGACACTGGGGCTAACCTAAAGTTTTTCTTTAGGTAACCAAGCATGGAGTTAGCGTTGGCGATAATGTGGTCAGTATGAGTTTTCCATGACATGTTAGAGGTGATGTGCACCCCAAGGTACTTGTAGCATGGTACAGTTTCAAGGGGAGTTTCAGAGACTGAGTAAGTAGAAGATATAGTAATTCGACGGGAGATATTCATCGCTTTACATTTGTTAGTATTAAGGGACATTTGCCATAAATCACACCTATCAGCCACAGCTTGTAAGTCATTTTGAAGAAGTTCGATGTCAGTATTATTAGTGACTTCTCGATAAATTACACAATCATCAGCAAAGAGGCTAATAGATGATGATACACACAGTGGTAAGTCATTTACGTAAATTAAAAACAACAGGGGCCCCAAAACAGACCCTTGCGGTACACCAGAAGTAACAGGTTTCATAGAAGAATTTACATTGTTAGCATGAACGAACTGAGAACGATTAGTTAAAAAACATGTAATCCAAGACAGCACGTTAGGATCGAGATTGAGCTGACTGAGTTTAAAGAGTAAACGTTTATGAGGAACTTTGTCGAAAGCTTTGCAGAAATCTAAAAAAACACAGTCAATCTGGGATCCACGGTCAAGTATGGAAAGCACATCATTAGTGAAGATCAGTAGTTGAGTCTCACATGAAAGGGATTTACGAAAGCCATGTTGGGATGGAGAAAAGAAGGAATTAGAGTCCAAGTGGTTAACCAAATGAGTGAATATTATGTGCTATAAAAGTTTACAAGGTGTGCTGATTAAGGAAATGGGGCGATAGTTAAGAGGACTCTGTTTATCGCCCTGTTTATGGAGTGGAATCACCTTCCCTATTTTCCACTCCTCAGGCAATACACCAGATGCAAGAAATTGCTCAAAAATCTTGAAAAGGTAAATTGCGATATAATTTTTAGTATTCTTAAGGAGTGTGGAGGTGTCATTGTCTACTCCAAAAGACGAAGATGTTTTTAAGTTATCAAACAAATTTAAAATTCCGTCATAGTCAATTACAAGAGGATCCATGGGCAAAAAGTTATAATTAGGGTACACAGGGTGGGAGCAATCATCATCTACACAAAACGCTTTTACAAAAATGTCATTTAAGATGGAGGCACACTGGTCATTTGGAATAACAACACCATTACTAGTGAGCGAGATATCGTTCGATTTGTTTCTATTCATAATACGCCAAAACTGTTTAGGACTGGTCAGTAACATGGAGGGTAAGGTCACATTAAAAAATGTTAGTTTAGCGTCCTTGATGGCTAGTTTATAAGCATCCTCAGCTGCATGATAGATTTCCCAACGTGCGTCACTACAAGAAAGCTTTGCAGAACGAAACAAACGTTTCTTTTTGTTGTTAAGGCGCTTAAGTGTTACATTAAACCATAGAGAGAAGGAATTTGTTTTAATGGACCTATATGGAACGAATAAGTTAATTAGGGATACTAATTTGTTTTTAATTAAAGTTAATGACAACCGTAGCGTCAATATTTTTTTATTGTTGCAAATGACGGAAAATGATTTCTGGAAATAGCCCTAAATAGTTTAGACTTGTGAGCTGCATATTTGCAGTGAAAAAGAAATTCATTTTGCCTCAGGCATGCTTTTGTACAGATTCAAAATTTCTGAACTCATATTTTGAAACTGATGACTCATTATATTTGAGACATACTTCTTCACTACAAATAGGAATGTTTTCACCTAGAAGAATAGCTCCGTTTGGAGGTTGATAGGTCAACTGAACAAATTCTATATAGTTTCCCTCCGACGTTCTCTATGTTCACTTTTAAATTAATAAATATAGGTGCATAGAACTTTTTCAAATGGCTTTTAGTGATGGATAATAATTTATATCCAATTCCTATCGCCTTTGTATTGTTTAAAGCAAACAGGTTTTTCTTATGCTTCGCGCACAAAGAAAGCTTGGAGGAAACACCCTCCGGAAGGCGGTGGGCTGGTCATGGCTGGAGTAATGAGCATTGAGCTTCAGAGGCAGTACTGCCTGAAGTGGCACAGAGGGAAGCGTCCCTTCAATGAAACCCCAATAGGCAAAGTTGCAATTGGTACTGTATTTAGTGACACGCGTTCAGCCGTTTTATACTTTTAAGTCATTAAATTTTCACCACCAGAGGCCTATTATCGCAATGGGGTGAACTTTTATGTAAGGTAATATGCATTTTTGTGGACAGGTTGCAGTTTATATATTCTATATTTTAAAGAGCTGGCTGCTTTTTGTAGACTCTTGTGGTTTCCTTCTCAGAGAAACTTGCTCCAGTGTGCATTGATAACTTCTGAAAATATTGTAGTTCGTCTTTAACTTAGTTGGCAGTTGCAGTGGCGTGCTCATTGGAGAATTTAATTTTAGAGCGGAGCTCCTAGGTTCCCGTTTCCGGTTTGAGCGGCGTTGCAGTCGCCGTCGCCGTCGGCGTAACCGCACGTTGCATTATGGGATGTTTCCCGTAATGACGTCACACGTGACGTCACGTGTGATGTCACAAGGGTCACCAGGGACGTCACGAGGGAGGGGGAAGAGAGGGGGAGGGAGGAGGAGGAGGGGAGGAGGAGGAAGAAGATGGAGGGAGGAGGGGTTGAGGGAGAGTGAGGGGGAGGAGGAGGAGGGGACGAGTAGAAGGGGAGGAAGAGGGAGGAGAAGAAGATGAGGAGGGGCAGGAGGAAAGGACATGGAGGAGGAGGAAGGGCATACCCTCTTCTCCGTACCCTCCCCTCCTCCTCAAGAGCTGCGCTCTAATTCGGCATTAGAGGGAATTATAAACGTCTTTCATTTTCTTAAATTTGACAATGGTATCCCAATATGCGTTTGTACATTTGGTGTACTTGTTTGTATTACACATCATCTTTTCAATTCAAATAATTTTTCTAAATTTTATATTTCCATAGCATTGAAAACGTAAATAAGAGTTCGCATAAGATATTTTATTGTAGCTGTTCTGATTACTGCAGTAGTAAAATCAGTCGAAACCCAAATTTTATAACTTGTGTTTTAAATGGTGGAGCTAACGTTTCTTTCGCTAAGAATTTATTGCCACATTTAATTCGTTTAGATTCTGACAGGGCCAGCATGTACAACTCTAAACAATTCGTCGTCTTCCATCAGTCGCTCGTGGGCGAACGGGTGAGGTCATCACCGAGGTGGAGACGGCCAATGTTGGACCAACAATATTTAAAAAGATGGTAGATTATTGTCTTCCAATATTGGAAATCGTGTCATAATTATGATATACAATATTGGAGAAGACGGTATGTCAATGCATGCCATTATTGGACAAGAGGGTATTTATTGGTTGCCAATATTGGAACGAATGGTATATTACTGTTCTCCAATATTCGAAAACGTCTCATTTTACCGGATTTCAATATGGGAGAGCATGGCATAATAATAAATAGAATGCAATATTAGTGAAAGAGTGAAAGTATGTAACCCCAATACTCGAATGCCAATGAAAGAAATGATGGCCAAAAATATGCCAATATAGGAGTTTGGATTGGCCAACGTTGGAGCGGGTAGCGCTTCAATACTGGGTACAATAGTGGAATCCGGTTTCTTCAACATTGTGCCATCCTTGGGCCGACATTGGTGTGCTTCTTGGGTAAAGTTATTTTTAAAGACAAGATTTATGCCATTGCCTCCTGCCATAGCGTTTAAATTGGACAAAAAGAAGAGAAGAAAAGGCTATCATACACACTCATCAGGCTTTTTTGCTCTAGAACTCTCTTTCGTAGGCCTCAAAACATTTAGTTTTGAGGCCTACGAGGTCTTTTGGTTTTGTTTTGAGGCTACGAAGTCTTTTGGTTTACCCGATTTGTCCCAACTCAGAACTCAAGCGATAAACAGATGAAAAGCTTGACTGTGATTAAAACGTTGATAGAATAGTCGAAATGTTAACCGATCAATTACCTAGCCCCACATTGTTTAAAAAAAAAACATAGGGTTCTTAACTACTCATTTGGTCTTAGGCCTGTTAATTACATTCTCGCCCTTTAAGTTCACACCTAGAGGAACTTGCAATTTTTGTTTTTAAGATCTACTGTATTTTCGATACATGAATATGGAGTTAAAAGTGCGCCCATATTGACACAATATCACAAGTATCGGTATAAAAGTCGGACACCTCGCGTCTCTTTTCTGCCCACCAGTGTCAAACATATTATTAAGTTAGCAATTTCTTAAATAATCCTCGTATTAAAAAAAACATGACAGTCATAATAAGAATTAATACGCTTGAATTAATATACAATTTAAAACAATATGCAAGCACACAACACAGTTTGTCTGGAAAAGACAATTACTGGCAAATTCACGTACAAGCCAATAATGTGTACAAAAGCACGCAAATTTACCATAGGAATACACAGAAGAACCGCTAAAGTACACTGGTTGCTGTTTGCTTCAGTTTGCGTCCAGGAAGTCGCTTAGACACTAGTGTCAGCTGAGCGTCTAGCGCTCATTATAATAACTCTATTGTAACTACGAACCGTTCACAATCCATCACCAAACGCAGGGCGCCGCCCTTCGGCGATCGGCTCTCGCGTTAGAACACTTTATGGGAAGCCCCTAAGAAATTCCAGAAAGGCTTATCATCACATTAAAATTAACCAATTTTGAAATAAAATTATATACTATAACCAAAGAACGCGAAAGCAACGCAATATCTGCCACAAACTCCGACGAATGCCGGGGAAACACAATCTATGAATACTAACATTAACTGAAGAATTAAGATAAATATTATTTTTTCTATTCACTTGACGCCTTTTTTCTCGGAAATAAAGATTAGTATGACGGAGCGCACCTTTCATCTGATCGTTCTTTAGTCACTCATACCAGGGATACCAATCTCCTCTTTTAATCGTCATTATATTTTCTGAGGCGCAACTATGCACTGGCTCCACCTTATTTAAACGAGCTTGCTTACTCATCCCTCATTCGCCCAAACTCGAATACACATCTGCCTCCTGAGATCCGATTCAAATCAATCTCATCGACAATGCTGAATCAGATAATCTGTACAGCATCTGGACTCACCTATCATTTATATTTATATGTCTTTATCTATTCACAAACCTCGCATCTCTCCATACTTCCCAATCCTCTGAATATCATACATTTTCTATGTAATCTTTTTTAATGCAAAAGCATTAACTGTCCCATGGAGCGAAAGAGGCCTTGTCTGGGTCAGCAAAAATTGACACCTAAATGCTGCGCGCAAAAGGGCAGTAAAACTCCCATTGGCTGCGACTCGTCATAGTACCAAGGAACGCCACACTACAGAAAAGCCCTCTTCCTGGCGCTGCAGCCCGCTCGGCCGTAAAAGAGAAAGCGCACGCGCGCGTGGCCGTAGGGGCCCAGGCGGCCTCTCCGGAGGACAGCGGGGCGCGCTACTTGTAGTAATGCGCTGCGTCTACGAATGCTTTCGCATTCCTACACGTCAGCAGTCTAAAGTGTCCCCCTGTAATTTTTAGTCATTTCTATACAAAGCTTGTGTCCAGTCATCATATAGCGCAGCCAACATCTTACAACCCATTACATCCATGTAAAGAGGCAAAGGCAAGAACTCTTTTTTTTTTCAGAGCTTTTCTGACGTACTATCAGTGATTGGAACGGTTTCCCCCAGAACATGATTGCTAGTCATGACTACCCAGAACTCCAGATGCTATTTTGTGAAATCATATTTTGGCCTTATAGAGTACATTGACTTAAAACGAAAGAAACACAAAAGAGGACAAAACAGACGACAGAGCTTTCGAATTGCATTTTTCCTCTTGTGTGTTTCTTTCGTTTTAAGTCAATGTAGATCACCAACACGCTCAAGTCTTTAATTTAATAGAGTACAAGTTTGTATTTGTATATATGATCTCTAAATGTTTCGCTAGTTTCTGCATGCACACTTCCTTTCGTATCATATTTTTTATTCGTTGTTTTCTACGTTTTATGCATTTCCCCCAGGGGGTCGACGCCAATTTTGTTCCCTGAATTATAAACCTTGCTCACGCCGCCAGAAAAACGCCGCGCGGCGATGGCCTCGAATTCGCCATTACGTGACGTCAGTGTTAGCCTTAATTAACAAAGAGCGTCTTGGTGCGGGTCAAGAACATAGAAAGAATAAACGTATGGGACGAAGACGACACCACCACATCTTTCAATTAGCAATGGACACATCGGAATTACAAAAGCGTGCTACTGATTGAAATACGGGAAAATCGAGGAAAAGGAAAGTAACTAAGACGAGAGCAAGGATGAGAGAAACGATAAGACTGCATTTTATATTTGAGTGCCTGTCCTCTTTTTCCTCTTCTTAGCTACTTTCCTCTCCGCGAATTTCCCACCTTTAATCAGTTGCTCGCGTTTTTGAATTCCTATGTGTCCGTTGCTAGTTGAAAGATGGGATTGTTTCGTCTTCGTCCTACATGTCTATTCTTGCTTTAATAGTGTAATTCTTAAATGAACTATAAATCGACCTTGAGATGCCGATTTAATTCTACTACGCAGGAAAACTGAACGCACAAGAACATAGTTTCCGAGGGTAATTCTTTTTCTAAATTTGAAGCTAAACATGAAAGTGCTATAGTTAACAGCCTCTGCAGCTCTTTTGCAAATGTATCGATCACGGATTTTAATAATGCTAAATTGAGTGTTGGACATCTTGGGTTGTTTTGAATAAATAACGATAAGATACATTGCATGCAAAAATCTTTCTTAGGCTGAAGTTTATAGTTTTTTTCAAATGAAGTTCGAAGCATGTTCTCTGATTAATTTAAAACCAACCATAATCACATCCTTGCGCTTAATATACAATATAGATTAAATCTGTACGCACCTGTCATATTCCGGCCTGGGGCCTTCATCGAGCAGCCCAATTTATCTACCGGATATGCAGAGCCTACCTGATGGCAACGTAAAGGGAAATCCAGTAAACATGCAAATACACTTTTATACGACGGTTCGAGTGCGTACCTGCAGTGGCTTTCGATGATAACCACCGTGTTTTACGGACGCAGCTCCGTCAATATATCTTCTTCGAAGAGAAAAAAATAATTAGAAAATAGGCCTAAAGTGTGACATTGAGTTTAATGTTTCGCCTGCTCACTGAAAGGTATAAGTGTAATGTCGCAGACCTCAATAGAATAGAGAGGCAGATTTTCACTATGGTTCTATGGCCATTTTCTTATTCGATGTTCAGACGCTCGCAGCAAAAATTGGCATGCGGGTATTTTTTCGAGTTCTTGGGTACAATGCGCAGGTAAAGTTTTATGACGACTGACTATATCGATGTTGTGAGTATACTTCCATCCTGTGCTCGAAGCACAGGGGACGCAGTCGTAGAGATGCAAAAATATTCCCTAGTCAACCCACTAGAAAAGTTCAATATTCCTGGAAACCCTCGCGTGATTTCGTGCTTCACCAAACGGGCTTTAAATACACAATAGATGACACGTCGCTCGCTAAAAAAAACACAAATAAGGAAAAGATGATTGAGGCTGGCCATTTCCAGCGTAGAGGATGCACATTTGGCGCTCTTTCCCGCATCCCGCCTGTGGGTGGATGTCTGAACACGCAGGGAGCGAGCAACGGTCAGTCGAGCGTGCGAGGGCCCGAGATTGCTTCGCTCGAGGCAATCGATGTGGCATTCGCCCAGCGCAGGTTTCTTTTCGCCGCTATTGATTGCCTCGGGAGCGTCCACTTTTGTTCTTTGGCGGGCGCACAACGCTACGCCGTGAACCGAGCCGTACTTTGACGCGCGCAGGAAGGGCTTCTGGGACGAAGGGTCGAGCGCTCGGCTTCATTCTTGCCGCCGCAGACGATGAATAAAGCGGCTGAGCAGAAGTTCCGCGCTACCGAAATTGCCGCCCCTTGACGGGGATTCCAACTGCGCAGTTCGAGGACCTTGCGCATTATTGGTTTTTATTGCTGTTTGATGGGAGTTTCGATGTCGTCAATGTCTGGCGGCGAGAGTAAGCGGCTCTGGTACGTGGCACGCCAGAGTTTGTGTGGCGTCACTAATTCGCAGATTTTTTTTTACCCTACCATGAATATACTTTTGTGTGCTCGGGGTGAACCGAGTTTAAATCATACTGGCTAATCTCTTTATGAGAGAATGTGAGGGTGGAGTATAGACCTTTTCGGCCTCCGTCGCGTGGGCGCTGCCATCTTGGAATCACGTGACGCGGCCGCCATAAGGTGGCTTCAACTCGTCGCTCCCCTCTCCTCTCCGCGCCTTGGCGAAGGCGCGGCATTCGCGTTTATCGTCGCATTTCACCGCGTTTCTCGCCTTATTGTAAATTGCCGCCCGATGCTTACATTTACAACTTAATTGCATGCCATCTTTATGTGCACGACTACATATGCAGTTAATTTTGTAACCGATTTTCACTATTTTCACCGTCGGCGTACCGGACACGCGTGAGAAGGGAGGAGATACAGAAATCAGCGTCACACCTGGCGCATATTGAGCCCAGTTATTTATGACAACTTAATTTTACAAAGTGATAGTGGCGGAATATTCGAAATAAGTATAGTGCAATGTATATGTATAATCACGCGTTTAGAATCTTAAGGAATGTGACCAAAATACTACGCAGCATATGAAGCTATGTGTGTTTCCTGAAAGCCTCCGGCCTTGCTTTCATAACGAATTTAAAATAGTTGTTTTTGATTATATAGGACATATAAGATATACAGGTGATAAACGTTTAACTCACATTTTATCTGATACTTGGGATAATGGTAATGCCCACATCGGGCGATTTGTTTGTGCACGACATTACACTTAAATCTGTTAGACGGTCTTAAATCGTTTTTGCAATAGAAACGTTTGCTTGATTTGTTTATTTATGAATTTATAGATACTGTACACTATGCTCGGTCACATAACTGCAGTCATTAAAAGGTGCGAACATTTTTATACAAAATTTATTTAATGATTTTTATTTATTTTAAACACAAAGACCCCCGAATAAATAATCTGTCACAGGCAGCTTGAGAGTGCCTAGGGCTCGCATTATGTGATGCCGAAAAGAAGCCATCTACATGGAAATCACCCAAGTTCAGGGTTGTTGATTTTAAATCGCATCAGTTTGCATGGAGATCTGTCATGAAGGTTCATGAAGTCGTGCCTAGCATTCGACTTCAACTAAACGTACGAGAGATCACTTCTCTCGTACCCTTAATTTTATTCGGCAAAGTTTGTACAAAGACAAAATTTCAGATTTCAATTGATGGGCCTCACTTATCTCATGTGCCAAGCACGTCGTAATCAAATGTCAGTAAACCAAATATTTCATTTTCCAACGCCAACGTTGTTAAATGCTGTTAGTAAGTACTTTAGCAAGGTCAATAGCTAATGGAATTTCCCACCTGACCTAGGACGCGGACCATCGAAATATATCTCGAGTATTTTGTTTTTTTAAAGAAAACAGCCCGAGACAATATCACTTATTTCTTAGAATATCTGCGTATTATAGGAGAGATTTCGAGTTTCTAAAGTTCACAGAAAGTTGGTGTCCGCGAAAATCAGTAAGTGAACTTGCGTCTTCGTGTGTATTTCGCGATTTAGGAGGTTTTTAATCAGGTTGTGGACCTGCATTTTTACTATATATCTACTCAGTAGTCTCTTTATTAGTTTAGTTTTTTGGAAACTAGGGTCAGTGTGTCAGGCCGTAGTAGATGGAACCCTCCTTGTGCATCGTAGTCGTTACGCCGCCGAACCTGACCGAAATTAGCGACGAACATGACCAGATGCATCGTAAGGCGTTCGTAAAAACGTCCGCGAATATGACTCGAAACCACTTCGTGGTTCTGAAATTGGCTCAGTACCAGTTTTATTAGTTGTGCGCTATAACGGGCACATTTGTATGACGACATTAGGCGAGAATGACATCGCACACAAACACAGCCGAGAGCGCGCTGAAACCGAAACCAATCAAATTGAAGCCACCTAATGGCGCCGAGTGCGTCAGCGCCCTCTATCCGCCGGTCGGGTAACTACTGAGATGAAGAGGTCTATATCAGCTAGAGTAACAAGTGGAATATTCTCTTGCCGAGGGCTGCTGCAAGATTTCTGAAAGCACTAATTCAAATTTTCTGAGACGGGATTTATATATTTGAGGCTCTGCGGTCCCGTCTCCAGTAGCATGGTTTTCTATCACAATTTCGTCTTCCTATGCCAGCAAATTGCCTGTCTAATAATATTCACCGCCGAGAGGAGCGCATCGAACTTTTGTCGTTTCAGGAACTGCTTGATTTCTTCGCAAATCTCTCCCCGCTTTCCTGGCTTACTTTGAAATTCCTTTTGACAAACATAAAACATCCTTCGAATGGAAAACAAAAAAAAAATAACTTGAGCCTAACTTAGACTGGACGCCGAGAAGATGTCTAACTTGGCCAAAGTTTGAAAATCCTACCTTGGGCGTAAGAACGGTTTGCTCAAAGGCGCTTCCTAGTGCCGAAATACTTTCATTTGTATTTTTCGTGGCTTTTCAATTGTTCAACATATATTTTCCAAAGTGTCAGACACGCGCCGAAAACGCGACGTATCAACGAAAGAACAAGCAGTGAAGTGTACTCTGCCCTTTTTGTTTTTTCGGGGGGGGGGGGGGGGGGGCAATTCAGGTGCAAAGTTATTGGGTAAAAATCTAACAACCTGCTTTCCCTCGGGGATTAACGGCCAAAGAAGGCAGGTCACAACCAAACAACCAGACAGTGAAACCTAACTCTGGCACTTGCTTAACAATTTAGGGTCAAAATGCCCTGGCTCCGGCCAAGGAATAGTAGATTAGGGTATGCCCTTGCGTTTAAGGGCTTTCAGGACCCTACATTTTGAGACAGCAACCAAATGTTGGCCAAAACAAATGGGCTTCTTGAGAATACGTCTTCGGATATGGCAAGAGAGTGAATTATCTCGGTTTTCACTTATCTAGCGAACTAGCATGGAACACGCGTTTAACACACACCCTGTCTACGCTAACCGCTCTTTCGGTTAACAACTAGCTTACACTACACTTCTGAGGTACCAACTCGAATACGCGTCATCCATTTGGTTTCAATGGCAAGATTCCTAGGTAACAAATATAGAGGCAGTTCAAAATCGCGCAATCAGATTCATATTTTCAGCCTACCGACGAGACACCAGTATCCCTTTACTAAGAATAAACTCTAACCTCAATCTACTTTCATCCAGAAGAACATTATCACGCCTGTACCCTTTTTGCAACATCTACTATCATAACAGTGACATCAGAGCATCATTGCTATTTCCACCTAATCGCATATTTTCCTCGCATTGATAACGCGTGTAAGGTCTCGCATTGATAACGCGTGTAACGTCTTCGCTTCATCTGTCTTGTTTCTTAACTCCACTTTGCCGTTAACAATAGCGGACTGGAATGCCCTGCCTAACAGTATAGTGACCCAGATAAATCATACCAAATTCATATCGCAACTAAGTAATCATTTGCAACTGCACTAATAGTTTTTTTTTATTTCTTTTATTTATATGTTTCTTTGAGTGCTGAATCTGTTTTGATATGTATTTATCTAACGATGTTTCAATGCTCCCCTAACCCCTTTTGTAATGCCCGTAAGGGCCCTCAAGGCTTTATAAATGATGATGATGAATTAGCCGAAACGCGTTCCGAGTAAATGTTAAGTACGAGAACGGAAAACGATTTTCTGTGTTATTTCGATATCCAGTCCAGAGAGAATACAGTAATTATTAACATTATAGTGCATCATGTAAGGCTTCATAACTAGAGCCTTGATTGTTAACCCGGTTAACAGACGTCGTATCACACAGTTTTACGCGTTTACAATGCAAAACACGTCGGTTAAACATTAGTATTATGTCCCAGTCTTGGTGTGCTGTATATAATGGGCACAAAAGAGTAAATATTTATGCCATATTTAAAAATGTTATAAATAAAGTTATTGACTGGTTTACTTAAAACACTATATTGGTAATTTCGAAAAAGACAAAACTTGTATGTTTTAGCAATCCACACAAGCAAGTCATATTGGATCTTTATTTATACTTATGTGGCACTAAAGACAGAGTTAGTAACAAGACCAAAATGAATTACAAAGGCTTCACAAAATATCTGGGCTTCCATTTTGATGAACACATGACACAGGAAAATCATGTTGATTACATTAAGAAGAAATTGAGGATTGTTTCGTTCTACATACACCGTATTGGTATTACAGCATGTGCTGCTGTAAAACAAAATATTTATCGTGCTCTAGGAGAGTCTGAGCTTAGATATGGTATTTTGGTTTACGGCTCCTGCTCGAATAATAGAGCGCAAACAGTGAACAAGCAAATATTTAGGATAGTAAACAATACTTTGAATGGTACAAATTTCAAAATTTAGATCTGATGCGTCAACTTGAGACATTCAATATATTGCAAGTGCATACATCACTTAAATACATTGTTATAACAACATTTCATTTCTCTGAGAAAGAATTCAAACAACCGTTGCATAAAAAACTCCCCAGAAAGACGGAAAATTATTATTTACCCAGAATATACACACACTACGGGAAAATGCTGAGAGGATTTTATATTTCCTGAACGTTCATTATTATACCAGAAAAACTTGGGGATCTAAGTTATTTTAAAGCTGTTAAAGACACGTTCAAGAAGTGGTGTTTACAAAATGAAATTTGAAATAATGTGTTCTGTGTCTTTCTGCTGACATTCATGCTTGCACCGCAAATGGTTCTGTTATTTGTGCATATTTCCCAATTGCTGTATATTAATTTTCAATATTAGCCATAACTATTTCGATCCTTCTGTGCGCGTACGTTGACCATTGTGCAAATTGTTATGTCTTCTATGACTCATTTCCTAGTACGAATAGTAATTGAAGCTTTTGTTGTGTATTTAGTGAATGTGCACCGCAATCATTAAATATGCTGTCTTTTCGTTTTTTTTCCCATTACACCTCGCAAACGATATAGTCTGCACTGTACTCGGCTAAAGGAAAACAAAAAGAAAGAAAAACAATAGATGGTTGAGTGTGTTCGTTCTTAATTTGCAATAAAGAAAGAGGGACATTGAAGACAAACAGACAAGGCAAGACATACAGTCTTCTCTGTTTTTCTTCAATTACCATTTTTCCTTACCGAAAAAAAGAAAACAATGTGGTTCTTTTTTCTGTTCAACGCAAGGAACAGCGTTTAATTAGATTAGCTTTTGCGACCGCCGGACCACGCACACAAGCCTTCTAGCCTTTGACGAACCCTAACTTTGTACTGCGAAAAAAAAAGTAATAAACTAATATTATTATTATTATTATTATTATTATTATTATTATTATTATTATTATTATTATTATTATTATTATTATTATTTTGAAACCCTGCTTCTTGGCTTGGTGCTTACTCCACGACTGCCCGAGCTGTGGGTGACCTTCCTATATATAGGAGTGGCCCCCTGGCGGTGGCCCCTGCTCGTTCCCATGGGAAATAGTGTGGTGGACTCGAGAGGGGCTGTCGGCCGGATTGACGTTAGTGGACATCACATGAGCCACGAGCCTTTATTGGCTAGAAGCAAAACAGCCACGAGGGCCTCTACAATGGTGAAGGTGCGTCCATGGCCACGGGAAAGAGCTGCAACAACAGCCTTGTTGTCACAGTACACCAAGGTCCTGGGTGGTGTCACCAGCAGCGCAAGGAAGGCGGCCCAAAGTTCTCTTTTGTAGATGCTGGTTGGAGTGGCTGTGAGGACGGCGATGTTGCCCTTGGGCAGGCACAGGCCAAGGCCGGTGGAGCTGGCATCGGCATAAGCTTCGTGCAAAACGGTCGTCGTCCCAAAGGGCATCGACGCAGGCAAGGCGGTCAACACAAAAGATAAACGGTCAACCCAGTCAGGGGACGGTGGTCGGCCGGTTGCCGCGGCGATGTGTAGGGGTCTAAGAACGTGGTAATGCGTACCGAACAAGAAACAATAAAATGTCCACAAGCCCACAAGGCGCTGATAGACTTTAAGAGTCTGGGGTGTCCGGAGGATATCAAGGGTGCGAACAAGGTCGCGGTATACGGGTCGGACCCGTATACCGCGAATACGGTATACGGGTCCGACCCGTATACCGTATTCATACACGGTATTCATGCAGTACGGTATACGGTATTCATGCGGTACACGTGAATACGTGTGAATACGGTATTCATGTAGTGACTTAACAAAACGGACGTCTCAGTGAACAATAAATATGGCATTTTACTGCTATATTTATTGTTCACTGAAATGTCCGTTTTGTTAAATCACTGCAGCTAGCAGTTCAACAGGCTCTGGCCATCGCTGCAAAGTGCGGACAACACGCCAGCTAATTGTTAATGTCGGAACGATTCCCATCGTCACGCATGACGTGCAGCTCAGTGATTGAGAGTTACAGCTTTCTGCCGCTGAAAGCTACAGACAACACGTAAACTAATTTTTAAAGCGGGAACAATTCAAATTAAATATCTAGTGCCCAGGGATTGTGACTAGGCTGTGGGCCCAAGTTACTTTCAATAGTTAATGCCAGCTGCGCATCCAAGAGATTAACAGCTGCTTAAACACTGTGTTAGAACTTTCAAGGAAGTGCACAGAAGATACAGTATTAAGTAAAACATGTTCATACCTTTATTCTTAAGAAATAATTAGTGGGCAATGTCCAGCTTTCATGTGGAAGGCAATCTCTAATTTCCTGAGCAATCAAGTCCATATGAAGAATTACAGAACCTGGAAAAAAAAAATGTGGAATGTGGTTAGGTCGTGAACAGAATTTGATGACAGAATAAACCAACCAATTTCCGCAAACTATGAGTTACATGTAAGCGCATTGAAGGAGCCTCAGCTGAACTCTGGTGGGCACTAAGCAGTGAAACTTGTGCCTTATGATACGAAATCATTTTAACAAGGTAAGTTCGAAAAATGCCTTTGAAGACAGAATTGTCGCGTCCGATGAGTTACTTCAAGCCTCTTGTCACGAGTTAATTTCAGAAGTTACTGCCAACTGGGCCTCCCAGAAATAATTAAACACCGTGTTACTAGGGTTGGGCGAATATTCGAAATTTCGAACAGTAGTTTCGAATAATACACTATTCGATATTCGCTTTGAGAAGAACTGCACTATTCGTGCTTTTCAAAGTGTTGGTTGCGGCGGGCTAGTCCCGTTGAGTGCGCTTCTTACCGAGCACTGGTGCACTACGGAGAAGCAATACCCCCGGAAGCGAGCTCCGCGTGTGTTGCTTCTCTGCATTACATCAGTGCTCGGTAAGAAGCGCACTCAACAGAATAACCCGCCACGATAAACGCTTGGGAAAGTAGAAATATCGCAATTGCGTGCTTGGAAGAAAAGCATAGTACATTGAACGCGGGATGGTGCACGCGTGCCGGCTGTATTTGAAAATAAATGGAAGCTTTGTGAATGTGTATATCTACTTCGTAGTAAAAGTTTCAAAATTTAACTCACTGTTATGCAAGAGTATACTATGTTCGGCAGAGATGCCCTTACAATCTGTGTTCCTCATGCGCGATTAATTCTTTTAGAGCGCAGCTTTTAGTCGCCCGTTTCCCTGCTTGAGTGGCGTCGGTGTAATCGCGCGTTGCATTATGGGAAGTTTCCCATAATGACGTCACGAGGGTTACCCTTGCGACGGTTACTCTCACGAGGGTTACGAGGGTTATCCTCACGAGGGTTACCCTCACGAGGGTCCCGAGCGTTACCCTCACGAGGGTTGCGTGAGTTAGTTACCCTCGAAAGGGTTACCCTCACGAGGGTCACTCTCACAAGGGTCACCCTCACAAGGGTTATGAGAGTTACCTTCACAAGGGTTACCCTCGCGAGGGTCACCCCCGAGGCCACGTGACGCACCCTTGAGGTCACGTGACCTCAGGCAGTCACCTGTCCCTCAGTACCCTTCCATCCTCCTCCTCAAGAGCTGCGCTCTAATCCGGCGTTACTGGGAATTGTAAACGGCTTTCATTTTTCAACTCAAAGAAAGGTTATTTATATAGCAATATTTTTAAATTCACTCAATTGGGCATCTCTACAGGATTCATTTTATGCCAAATCCATCGTGTACTTGGCATCCCAAGAAGTCAGAACTTCTGAGGTCACAGTTCTTAAATATAGATAGAATACACTTGGCTTATAAACGAACAAGTGGAACAACCTTCATGAGTTTAGCTGGGTTTTCGTCTAAGCATTATGCAATGATAGTAAAAAGCGTGGGAAAACTATTCGATATTCAAATCTAAAATATTCGGCCAATACATATATTCGCTTCGAACTCAAAATCTACTGTTCTCATATGACTATGTTTTAGTAAGGAATTTCAAGCAAGTGCACGTAAGATGCAGTACGAAATGAAACAAGTTCATACCTTCATTCTTGAGAAATAATTAGTGGGCCACGTCCAGCTTTTATGTAAAAGGCAATCTAAGTTCCAGAGCAATCCCCATGGAGAACTACAGAACCTGGAAAACAAAAAAACAAAACAAAATGTGGAATGTGATTAGGTTATGAACAAGAATGCGATAACAGAATAAACCTCCCAATTTCTGCAAACGACGAGTTACATATAAGCGCATTGCAGTTAAGCCTCATCTTAAGTGGCCCACGTCTAGCTTTCACGTGAAAAGCAATCTCTAACTTCCTGAGCAATCAAGTTCATATGGAGAACTACAGAACCTGGAAAACAAAACAAAAAAATGTGGAATGTGATTAGGTTCTGAACAGAATGTGATGACAGAATAAACCTCCCGATTTCTGCAAACTACGAGTTACACATAAGCAGTGCTTGAAGTCTCGAGCAAGTTGAGGGGGTCCCTAAAAGAAGGGGGGAGGGCGGGGAGGGGGTGTTCTGACGAAATGTATTAGATGCACATAAAATAAAATCCACTGCTGAGTCTGTCCCCGCCGTACCTGCAACCCTCAAATTGCTAATCCCCAAATGTCACATTCCTGAAAACAAACTATTTTATTGCAAGATATGATTTTGATTTTACTAATGCTGGGGCTGTGGAGGAGGGTCTCAGACAATCCGTTAAAATCAGTGGGGGGTCCGAGACCCCCTGAGACCCCCCAGACTTTAAGCCCTGCACATAAGTGCAGTGCAGGAACCTCAGCTTAATTCTGGCAGATGCTAGACAGTGAAACCAACTTGTGACTTATGCTACGAAATCATTTTAGCAAGGGAAGGTTGAAAAATGCCTTCGAAGATGGAGTTGCCGCATTCAATGAGTTTCTTCAAGCCTGCTGTCACAAGTTAATTTCAGATGTCACTGCCAACTGCACCTCCCAGAGATAAATAGGTGCGTGAATACCGTGTTAGTAAGAAATTTCAAGGAAGTGCACACAAGATGCAGTAGGGAGTAAACCACGTGCATACCTTTATTCTTGAGAATTAGTGGGTCACGTCCAGCTTTCATGTGGAAGGCAATCTTCATAACTTCCAGAGCAATCAAGTCCATATGATCAACTACAAAACCTGGAAAACCAAATGTGGAATGTGGTTAGGTTTTGAATAGAATGCGATGACAAACTAAACCTCCCGATATCTTCAAACTATAAGTTACACGTAAGTGCACTGCAGGTGCCAGTGTGATTTAAGAAAGTGCATCTCCTAGAGATAAACAGGTGCTTGAATTTCGAGGAAGTGCACACAAGATGCAGTAGGGAGTAAAACACGTGCATACCTTTATTCTTGAGAATTAATAAGTGGGTCACGTCCAGCTTTCATGTGGAAGGCAATCGTCATAACATCCAGAGCAATCAAGTCCATATGAACAACTACAGAACCTGGAAAACAACAAAATGTGGAATGCTGTTGGGTTCTGAATAGAATGCGATGACAAACTAAACCTCCCGATATCTGCAAACTATGAGTTTCGCGTAAGTGCACTGCAGGTGCCAGTGTGATTTAAGAAAGCTGTAAACCCAAATGAAATTACTTGAAAGGGGCATGGACACAGGGATAAGGCAAGTTAGGGTATTTGTTACATGACAGCACCATAGGTTATTTGACATACACAAAACATTTCAGAATATTTAAAACTCCAATAATTACAAAGTTATTTTTTTAATGTTCGTCGTTTTTATCTGGTGACTACGATACCTTGACACAACTCCTACTGTGGCGACGGCAGCTCGTCCATAAACCACATGACTCTGATTGAGACGTTGAACACTCTCTCTTTCGCTGTTTTTTACCCGCCTTCGCCAAGCCACGCATGTCCGTTACTCAGGCTCTGTACCTGTTTCTTCGTCTGCCGTCTCCCTCCAAAAGTGACGTTGAATTCGAAGGAGCAAGCTGTGCCAGATATTCCAACTGCCCAAAACTTGGGAGGGAGAAGTGGGATAAAGGAGCACGTTGGGGCGAGGGACGCTTGGGCGCCTTCTGATCCATGCCTGGAAGTGCATACAAGAGATCTACAAGTGACACCGCCTCGCCGCTTGGGACTGATTAGGGACACTAAAGGGACAAAGCAGATGTCGTCACCGACGCCTGAAAACATGGCTGGCTCAGTGAATAGGTGGACCCGAAGGTCCCGCAACTAATTAGAATTTTTGTGTGAAACTGATGCGTTCTTTGATAAACAGGACCTGCTGAGACGTCAAATTGCAAAGAAGACTGGGGCACCTCAGCCGGTCAGATATTCACCAGAACTGCGGGCGTTTGCTCTAACGTTACATTTTTGCTCGCCCAGGGCCTATAACTATGTAAGAGAAGTCTTCGACACGTGCCTGCCACACCCAAGGGCCATGACCAAGTGGTACCAGACCATCGATGGATCTGCGGGGTTCTCTAAAGAAGCACTTGCTGCTCTGAAGATGAAAGTAACTCAGAATGCAACAACCGGGTACCCGACATTGTGTAGTCTGCTAGTGGATGAGATGGCGGTGAGACGCCACACCTAATGGGATGGGCGGAAGTTTCATGGCCAGGTTGACATGGGCGGGCAGGTTCATGATGATGCGTTGCCTGCTGCAAAAGATGCGTTTGTTGTAATGGCTGTTGGCATTAACGGTCACTGGAAACTTCCCCTCGGCTACTTCCTTGTAGATGGCCTAGGGGGAGAGCAACGTGCTAACTTGGTGAAGCAAGCCGTCAGGTTAGCTCACGAGTGTAACGTCAAGGCCGTGTCACCTACGTGTGACGGGGAAGCTGCAAACATCACAATGCTGCGCAATCTGGGCTGCAGCTTTGTCACCGAAAATCTGGAAACGGTCATTCCCCACCCGGAAACTCAAGAGCCTGTCTTTGTTTTCCTTGATCCCTGACACAAGTTAAAATTGTTGCGAAACTGTCGTTGTGACAAAAAGCTCTTGTAGATGGAGATGGGGGCACCATCCAATGGAGACTCATTGAGGACCTCCATGAGGTTCAGAAAAAAGAAGGCCTACATCTGGCGAACAAACTGAAGGAATCGCATGTCCACTGGAAAAGCCAACCAATGAAGGTTTCGCTTGCAGCGCAAGTCTTCAGCAGATCCGTTGCGAGTGCGATAGAAGAGTGCCGAAATCTCAGAGTTCCGGGATTCTATGAAGCACAGCCAACAGTGCGTTTTCTGAGGAAGGTCAACGACGTGTTTTACATTCTGAACTCCAGACACTTAAAACAAAGGCTATGGAAAAAACGATGTGTCAAGAGAACATCCGGGATATTCGTCTTATCCTAAACGACGCAACGAAGTATTTCTCTTCTCTAAAGGAATCAAGGACCGGAAGGCTCATGACCAGCACCAACCGGAAGGTGGGCTTCATTGGATTTCTCACCTTCATCAACAGCGTCCTCAAGCTTTACAAACACCAAGTTGAGGAAACGTCACTACTGAAGCACCTCCCAACCATAAAAGTTAGCCAAGACCACCTCGAACTTTTCTTCGGGGCCATCAGATCACAATGGGGATGCAATGATAATCCAACTGCGAGACAGTTTGCTGCAGCCTTCAAGAAGTTGATTGTGGTAAACGAAGTGCGAGATGTCACATCTGGAAACTGCCTGGCACTTGAGCACATTAAAATCCTTCATGTCAGCAGCTCAGTGAAGCAAGACTCCCTGGATATCATCAACTGGTCCCCCGCTCGAAGACTCCTCGTGAAGGAATCAGAAGGCACCAGCATAGATAGAGTTGACGATATTCCTCTTGACCACGATTACTTGCCGGATCCAAGATGTGTGTCAGTATTATCTGAAAGGATTATTGCTTACATTGCTGGGTTCGTGGCTCGTCACCTCCAAAGAATGTTGCGCTGCGCAGACTGCATTGATGCACTCACGACCACAGCTCCCACAGATCAGATCTACTCACTTATACGACATAAAACCTTGGGAGGGCTGCTCTACCCATCTGGAGATGTTGTGTGGAATTGTCGAGAAAGTGAAAAAGCTCTCCGATCTACCCTGGCTCACTTGTCCACATCGTCAAAGAATTTCTTCCCAAAGCTACTTAACAATGTTCTCAAATCATTCATTGGGAAGGACGTGTTCAGCGCCCTCAACGAACACATGCATGACAACGACCCAATCGAAAGCCACGCATTTCATCTTATGCGATGCACCGACCAGAAGTACCTTGACATCTGGCTGCACAGCATAAGCCTCCACCCGCAGAAGAGCAGACAAAGACGTATAGAGTTGACACAGTTCCAAGGCCAGTGAGTGCGCATACTTGGGTTTGAACAATGATGATAAGCCAGGAGCAAACAGTTACAAAAACAAGGCAGAGAAAATGTGAGGTGACATTATACCTGAGTCTAAAGCATGTTTGTGTCGATGGACATCACTGTGAAGAGAATGCACCAAGAGAATTAAACTGCAGAGACTGTACATATTTTTACAGCGTGAACTATATACTAGTCTGCTTGTGTGAAGTTCAGACTGATTATAAATAGTGTGATACATAATTTCAATTTTGTTTGCAAAAATATAGTGGATAAAACATCTCCGAACCTCGAGTCAAGTTGAACTGGTTCAATTTGTCACGACAGCAATAAAACATCTCAGTGGACGACCTGCATAGCGGTCGCAACAAAAAGACGCGATGAGAGCGCAGCTGTCATTTTGCAGACGGGCGCGGAAATCATCGCCGTAAAAATGCGTAAGTATTGGTCCAAACTGTCGGCTTTGACTACTGTAGTAATTAGCGGCCAGGAGATAAAAAGAATACTCTTCGCTGATGCACGGAGATGCACGGTACGTTACCCAAAACACGCCAACAGGCAATCGTTACAGCGTTGACGTTCCCCACTGAATACTATCAAGGTTCAAGGTGTTTATTGGCACAACTTCCACACAGCCGAGTGTCTGAGGCAGCCAAAAGGCAGAAGCCCGTACAACCAAGTGCTGGCTGCCTCCTCGGCTGTGTGTCAACAGGTGAAATGATGAAGATGAATATACAAATGAAAGGGAGGGAGAAATGGTAGTTACACAAAGTTACTGAGCTCGGAGGGCACGCGACGCAGTCCTGCTAAAGTCGCGGAGTTCGTCCCCAGTCCCGGGCAGGGGCGGGCACGTGCGCTCTGTAAAGACAGGTACAAGCTCACCGCGGAGGGGAACAGTGAAGCTTCGTGTCGCCGGGTGCAGCTGCGGAGAGGGATAGGACAGCCTGTCCGGCTAGAGATACGGGGGACCGATGCTAGGTACGAGCCGGCCAGCGAGGGGCCAGCGGCAACAGCAACGAGTCGGACACGCGCCACTGTTCGTCGGTGGCTCAGGCGGTGCCAGCAGGCGTTCATTGTAGTCAGAGGAATGGTCGTGACGGGCCAGGATGGTAACGGTCTGTAGAAAACATAATGCATTTGCTTCATAGTTGAGGGTACATAATGGGGCGCAGCAAGCGTAGAATCGGTCGGCTGGGCGCGGGCGACACGCACAGTTTCCAGCTCTGATGACTGATAAATAGAAACCACCATGCTCCCTGTTACCCGCAACCGCCAACCACGCTACGGTCACGTGATGTGGTCACGTGGGCTTGATAAGTGAGAAGTGTAAGGAGGAAAATGAGAAAGAGGCGAGGCATCAAGGGAGCATGGCTTGTGGAGGCTACGCGGCTGACGTCATGCCCTCTCCTAGCCTTCTATTCTCCATGGCAAGTAAACATCACGTGACGGACGGTCGCTCCTCCAGCTCGGATGTCTTTGTCCGCAAGCTGAGTGCGCCGACTTTCGGGTGGGTCTCCCTCCGCCGTTCAAAGAGATTTTCGCATTCGCACGAATGGCACGTAACATGAGACATCTACCAACAAGAAAACTATCCCAAGAGCAAACGTGGCGTGTGTTATGTGTTTTTACTTGAAAGAAAAGGGAACACAGACCTGAACTAAGAAATATGTGAAGCCGTACATTTACGGACTCGTGCCATCATGTCGCCTCTACGGCGTTTTGCCCGTGCGGGCCTCTCACGGCTCTTTCCAGTTTTGAAAAAGGCTGTTAACTTACGGTTTTTTTTTTACAGTGTAGCTAAGCTTTGCATGTAGAAAGGCGCAGGCCTTATCCCAAAGGGGAGAACAGTGTACTGATAGTACTTGCTGTCGAGGCGAAAACGGGTTAAGGTCCGCGTCTTTGGGTGGAGACAAAAATGGTAAAACGCGTCGCGAAGATCGATCTTAGTGAAAAAGGAGCGGCGAGGCAGGGGACAAAACGTCAGTGCTCGCAGCAAGGAGGGCAACAAAAAAGGGGGGCTCGGCAGGTAAGGGGCCAAGTGTGAGCCGTCTAGAAAAAAATGAGAGCTCTTGGGTGACTTGGGAACGAGCTGAATGGGCGAAAGGTAGGGGCCGCGTTTTGTGGTCTCTATGATGCCCGCCCTATGCATGGACTCCACGGCGTACCGGAGGACAGGGAGCTGGGCAGGTGGTGGGGGTCGTCCATTGAAAACGGAGGACTTCCGCGCGTAGACGTTGAGCGCTGATGGGTCAAAGGGCGGGGCAAAACTGAACACCGTGACAACAAGATCCCAGTTCACCTGGGGGGGGGGGGGAGGTGTTCACTGGGGCGAACCGGCATGTGAGGGGGTCCAGGTGGGAAGGCCGCCGGGCGGCGACTGTCGTTCGACTCCTCGTCCTCGTCCTCGGCCCCAGCGAGGTCGGGGACGGGCGGGTGGACGGCGAGCCATCGCAGGATGCGGAGCGCGGCGTCCGTGAGGCTGTCCTCCCCCTCCTCAGAGTCGGAGTCAACGCCGGAATCCGTGGAAGGCTCGGACACCGGCACAGATGGGGGCCCGGGTCCCTCTGCATCGGATCCCTTTGAGGGGGAAACCGATGGAGAGGGGGGACCCTAAAGTGGGCCGGCGCCCGGGGAAGGCCCGGAGACCGGCGAAGACGGCAACGAGAGGGTGGGAAGGCCAGCCTCCCGAACTGCCTGCGCAAGAAGATCCTCCGGTAGGAGGACATCCTGCAGAAGTCCCAGGGTGGGCACGCCGTCCACCAGCACGGCCGTAGGCCGAGCGGGTCTGAGGACGAGGTCAAGGGCACGGGGGATACCTTGTGGGGCATCCAACGAGTCCAAGAGTTCTCGACACTCAGGGGGACATGCGAAAGTTTTCGGTAAAAAGGCGGGCTCACTGTCAACGTCGGGGTGGGGAAGGCCCATGGTGACTGGGGACGGAGTCCTGGCAGGTTGTCCTGGGAGGGCGTCGGCGCAGGGAAGGCCCACTGTGGCGGCGTCCTGAACAGGGGTGCCCCTAATTCTTGGGCTTTTTCGGGGACTTGGGAGGTCGCTGGCTACGGTTCGAGGGTCGAGTCGGTCTTGTGGGGCAGCCAGTTCGCTCCGGGGATGTGGTCCTGGTGGTTGTGGGTCGCCGAGGGGGGACTGGTGGTCCCAAAAGGATGGAGGCTGATGGGTCGGCGGACCCTTCCAGTGCTGCTACTCCCCACCCGGACTGAGCAACGTGGTACAGCAGCCGTACCCTGCCGAAGATACGGAGCTTGTCACGGGGGGGGGGGGGGGGGGGGGGAGGGGAAGACCGACGCACCGGCAATTCCAGACCTGGACGAAGCACTCCAACAACTGGAGTTCTGCCACCTCTCTTCGTCCGATGTGTTGAGAGTGTCTGGACGCTTGCTGGACGTGAACAAACGCCTCGGCCAAGTCGCGCTTGGTGGGTGGGTCGGAGACGGTGAGCACACGCTGTCTTCCAGCGACCTGGGGGTTGTAGGCTGTGTAGGGATTAAATCCCAACTCTGGGGCGACAAAAAAGCGCCCGGGGTCGGAGGCTGCTGCAAAGGGGGCGTAGACCAGGGGCTCCGGAAGGGCAGCAGCTGCTGCCCTCCCGGAGTGTTGGTATTCGGACTGTGTACCAGCCGGCCAGGGGTCGGGGGCCGAGGGCCTGGAGAAGGCGGACTGGGAGTCCGCAGGTGGCGGTGGCTGGAGCCGGAGGCCTCCGAAGGCCTGTACTGGTGGCGGCTGGGGGGCTAATCTGGGCTGGGCCGGAATTGCTCCGGTGGGGAGGAGACTCTGGGAGATCGCCCTTCCCACTGCCGCGGTGAGGGCCTCATTCGTCGTGTTTGTTGATTCTTGATGCATGCTTTGATTGTCTTGCAGGAGGCGCTGAAGGTTTTGGTTGGCGGCCTCCCGGTCCGTCTGCACCACCTGCTCCACTCGAGCAGTATGTTGTTGTAATGCACGTAGAAAATCGCCTGGGTCACGTCCGAAGGCTCATCATGGAGGTTGACCAGGTTGGGGGCCTTAGGGGGCATCATGGTGCCGGGACGGCAGCGAGGATGCAGGCCACAAGTAGCAGGTATCCAGACGGTGCTGCCACACTTGGGTAGTCTGTATAAGACAAAACGTGAAACCCTGCTCCTTGGCTTGGTGCTTACTCCACCTGGATTTCCTAATGCCCCTTTTCTTCTACACAGTTGTGGTTGTAAACCTTGTTGTTGTAAGCCTGTTCCCTGCGTGGACTATACAAGATATATGGGTCTGAATTTTGAATTTGATATGTCGTGGAACAAACAAATGGCTCATGTGTGTTGCGTGCTAAGGAGAGTTGCATGTATGTTGTATAATATGAGAGTGTTAGTTCCTTTTAAGGTTAGAGAAACGATTGTCTATGCTCTTGCGTACAGTGTACTGCGATATGGGGTGACGCTACATGTCCATTGCACAACATCTTGGCACTCTAAAATTGACAGCATCTTGAAAGGAATTTCGCGAAGTGTAGCATACAACTCAAGTTTTTCATCCAGTGAGGATTTTTTTAGAGATTCGCAGATGCCAAGATTATGTAGTTTGTATACTGAAACTGTTGTGCTACGCCACTTTTGGACTGAAAGTTTTAAAACGCTTCATATACTATCGCGCCTCCTCAGAACGTCTCCTCGGTATGAAGTACAAAGATGTGTCACTAGATATGGAAAACGAATGCGGTAGTTTTACGTCTCAGATATTTTTAATACCCTCCCTGAAGACATTTCCAGTGTTTCTGGCAAAGCAGAGTTGAAGAAGTGGCTTCGACATTATGCTTGGGAAAGCTAATTATTGTGCTGTTGTCGGTTTGACTTGAATTGGGAGGCCGGTTAGTTAAAGATTATGACCGGGTGTTTGCTTCTATGTGCGTTCTTCGTTTTGTTCTCGCTTATGCATACTTGCTTTTTGTATTTGACTTGCGTGGCTGGTTAGCCGAAGCCTTGTTTACGTGTTTGTTTATTTATGCGTTTTTGTTTCCGCCTATGCGAATTTGCTGGGTTCAGTCCTACAAGCCATTGTCGGCTTAGACGGGCCCGTCATTTGACATACGGAAAGCGTTGTGTGAATAAAAAGATTATTATTATTATTATTATTATTCATCGTCTTCCAAGAAAACGTGACTCAACTTCACCAGTTCTGGTTAATTTTGCTGCTGTCGGCATTAAGAACGCTTGGATGGCTGCCCGTGTCCAGTTGCAAGGGCTCTCTCGACCGGGCGACCAACTGAAGTTATTTTTCAATGATAACCTGACCCGAGCAAATCGAGAGCTCTTTTGGTCAGCAAGAGTTAAGGCCAAAGAGAATGGCTTCAAATTCGTGTGGATCAAAAACGCTAAGATCTACGCACGGAAAAGCGAAGGCGCTCCAGCGGTGCGCATAAGCTCAAGCGGTGACCTCGGGAAGCTTGTGTGAGAAATGACACCTTGTTTTTCGGCTACAGATTTTGGTACTTTTTGTCGGGTTCTCGGGCCTGTTTCTGATTTTTCCGTTACTATTTTTCATGTTAATATTAGGAGCGTGCGCAAACACTGGGACGAATTTCGTGCTTTAATAAATGACTTAACACCTCCAGCAGATGTATTTGTTCTGACAGAAATTAACATCCCTGCATTGCAATGCAATCAATTCGCTTTGGAGGGTTACAAAGACCTTTTTTCCACGCGTGATAGTGGCAGGGGAGGAGGCATCGCAATTTATGTGAGAGACAACTGGTTGCTTTCAAGTTTGAGTGTATCGTTTGTTCACGCCGAGTCAGTGGCTCTTAATATCTCCCTATCTAGCTTCGCCATAACCTTACTAGCGGTGTACAGACCTCCATCAGAAAATGTATCACTCTTTCTTGCAGAGCTAGAAGTGGTACTCAAACAGTTTCGTTCGGAAGGACACCTCTGCATTGTGGGCGACTTAAATATTGATACCCTCAGGACCACTAAACCTGTGGTCTGCGACTACTTAAATTTATTGGCGGAGCATGGAATCGAGAGTATAATCAATCTCCCTACTAGAGAAGAAATTTTATCTGGCAAACTGGTGGTTTCCTGCATAGATCACATTAACGTCAGGGCACCCGATGCCACAGCCACATCTGCTGTCATCACGCAGAAACTGTCCGACCATTATTTCATAGGTTGCCGCCTAGTCGTGGCCGGGCTGAGGGAAAGCAGGCGGCGTTGTTTCACTGTTTCTTACATCGATACAGCAAAGTTCGACGCGTTGGTTGCCTCTTTCGACTGGAATGCGCTCTTGACTTCTGTTGAGCCGGTGGCGGCTTACCCTGCCTTCGTTGAGGTATTTCAGTCCTTCTATTCAGACTCCAAAAAAAAGGTCCACTTTAAGCAGCGCTCAGATAAACCTTGGCTTAACGCTGATATAATGGCCGCAATCAAATATAAGGACATGTTGTGGCTACGTTCCCGTCGTGCTCCAAATAACCTACAGCTGAAAGCAGACTTTCGAAGTGCTAGGAATAGAGTTAATGCGATTATCCGGTCCAAAAAGTTTTTCGAGACAAGGTCGAATCCGCGGGATACCTGGGAACTGATTAATGCTTTCAGGGGACTCCCGCCTAGGCAATCAATCGCCGATTCTTTACAAAAACATTTTGGCGCTGACTTGGAATCAACGGTTAATGATTTCAATAAACTTTTCGCGGCGTCATCGGGTGCTGCCACAGATTGTGGACCGATGCCAAGTGATTCAGGCCGTGAAGATAGAACATCTGCTTCTGCATTTCTACCGCCGCTTAACTTGTGTAGTTTGCGTTCCATTCTGTTCAGCATCAAGCGTAGCAAGTCACCCGGTATTGATGGCATTCGTGTCAGCGATTTATGTCGGAATTTTGATGCAATTAAAGAGGTTTTACTTTCAATGCTAAATGCATTTATTTCGTCCGGTAGAATTCCTCCGGACCTGAAGACAGCGCTCCTTAAACCGCTTTTTAAAGGGGGAACACCACAGAGGTTAAACTGCTACCGCCCCATTTCGATACTACCATGCATTGCGGAAATCTTAGAAAAACACCTTTTCATTGTGATGACTTGCTTTATTGAGAGCTCTGACATTATTTCGCACAGCCAATATGGGTTCGTGGCTGGAAAAGGCACCCAGCCGCTTCTTGAGGATTTTGCCGATCTAATACACAGCGCGTTGGATAACAACCTATTTGCTTGTGCCATGTTCATAGACGTAGCAAAAGCGTTTGAAACAGTGAACCACAGAGTCCTTCTTCGGAAATTGTATAATTTCGGCTTCCGCGGTCCATTCTTTAGCCTACTTGAAAATTTTTTTTCTAGTCGCTCTCAGATGGTATCTGTAGGAAACTTCACAAGCACGCGTGTAGCAATAAAAGCTGGCGTTCCACAGGGATCCGCTTTGTCACCTTTACTTTTTAATTTGTATGTAAACGACATTTCATCAAGAATATCGAGTTGCATCATCTTTCAGTACGCTGACGACACTGTCCTCATCTCTCGTCATCTGAAGTACGATCAAGCCGTTCGTCTGCTAAGCCATGACTCCTCGCGAGTCATGGACTGGTTCGCCGAAAATTTAATTACAGTTAACACAACAAAAACAAAATTAATCTGCTTCAGAAATCCTCTAAAGAGGGTGGACCATGAGTTGTCGTTTCCTTTACACAGGGCAGGGTGTGTCAATTGCGTATGCACTATGTTAGAGTATGTTGATTGTGTAAAATATTTAGGAGTGTTTTTTGACTCCGACATGTCGTGGAATTCACATTTATCTTACGTGTGTGGGAAACTTCGAAGCGTTAGTTGTATTCTTTTTAATAATAGAGCCTATATGCCGTTTGCTATAAGGAAATCTGTTGCGCACGCCCTTGGCTACAGCATTCTTAGATATGGAATTACAATATTTGCAAACTGCTCCGAGCTGTGGCACATCAAAGTTGATCGTATTTTGAAGGGTTTATTAAAGAGCGTCGGGTACAATTCGGTGACCTCATCTGAAGAGTATATCTTCACGTTTTTACGATTGCCAAATTTATCTTCCCTTTTTGTGCAAAGTGTCGTACTCCGCCATTTTTGGTCTAACGAATTTAAGTGCCCTTTCGTCCCTTGTAGAAGTCTTCGTCATACTGTGCGATTTGTGACCCCCCAATGTTTTACGCGCTATGGGAAAAGAGTGCGCTCATATTATGTGCCTTTTATTTTCAACAAGCTTCCCGAGGACATCTTCAATGCAAACACGAGGAGAAAGTTGAAAAAAATGTTGACAAATATATCACTGTAGTAGCGCCGTATCAGTTTTCAGTTTTTTTTTATGTACTAGTATTGGTTGTTCTGTTACCTTTTGACCTTTTCTTTCTTTTTCCTTTTTTTTTTTCTCATTGCGCCGCGCGACTTGCCAGGCCTTGCCCTACAAGCCTCACTTGGCTTGGGCAGACCAGTATCTTGTATTGTGTTTTGAATGTTTGTGGAAATAAAATTATTATTATTATTATTATTATTATTATTATTATTATTATTATTATTATTATTATTATTATTATTATTATTATTATTATTATTATTATTATTATTATTATTATTATTATTATTATTATTATTATTATTCGCTTTCTCCTGTCTCCCGATGAGTCCATCTAAAAATTTATAAACATTTTTGTGTGTGTTTTTTTGTTCTGTATTCTTTGTTCTCAAACGCTCGTATTTGATTTTGTTTGATTGTTTTCCTTTTTTCGCCACTAGTAATGCCACTAGGCGCGTGTCTTCTGACTGGTGCATTTTGTGTATAATCCAAAGGTGATTGATTCAAATAATTCTTTTTATTTGTGGTTAATATTAATGACACAAATAGAGTGTCGTCCTCAATGTGGTGTATTTGTAATATTACTCAATTTTGCTTGTGCCGAATTCTGCGTCATATTTGTTGGTTTGTTTTGCTTTCCCGACTGATTTTTAGACTGTTCTCATGCGCTGAGAAACTCAAGCTTCACCTGGACGTACCCTGCATCGTGCAATTCTTCAAGAAACGATTCTTTGATGTTTTTAAGCGACACAACCTATTTTGTTTTTGCTTTTTTTTTAACATAAAGTTTATATTTTTGTGTGATTTGGAAGCCTAGGCTTCAACTGGAACTATTGCTAATTCTGATTAAGTGCACAATTTTTTATGTTTTTTTTTCTTTTTCTTTCTTCTTTTGTGATATATATTTTGATATCTTTGGAACGTCGGTTTAGTCACACAAGCCCTTAAAGGCTTTGAAGAACCTGCGTCGTTCTGCGGATATGCTCCTCCATCACAAATAAATTATGAATTATGAATTATTATGTATTTGTTTTGCATTAATGATGGACCTGATCTTACAAGCCCTAGCTGGCTTTGACCAGTCCGACATTAACTCTGCCGCATCTGCATTCCTTAATCAAGATATTACTACCACTATTACTATTATTATTATTAGTAGTAGTAGTGGTATTCACGCTAAACAACAAACTTTTATTTTGCGTGCTATAATATATATGTCTTGGAGAGTGGTAAAATGTTTCAAAAATTAATTAAATTATATAGTATGAATTAAATTTTTAAAAACTGCAAAAATTTAATTTAATTACATTAGAAATTACCACAGACCAAGAGCAAGGATATTTCATTACAATTACTCTTAAAAGTAAGGAAATAGCTTTAAAATTACTTTTCAATACCTTGACGCAATAATTCGCGCTCATTTTATTTGCAGTATATCTACCTGTTTACAGCGCAGCAACCTTATTTGTCTCACAGTGAACCATACTGAGCAATCGTTCCACTGTCGCACACGACTAAAGCGTTAAACATGATGAATAGCTGCTTATTTAGATGTGACTCAAAGAGAGTTCAATCACCGGTTCCGCAGTTCATTCAACGGTGAAGGTCCTTATTTTAAGTTTGATAGGTTTCCGTCTTCCTGATTTCAAA
This sequence comes from Ixodes persulcatus, assembly GCA_013358835.2. NCBI lineage: Eukaryota > Metazoa > Arthropoda > Arachnida > Ixodida > Ixodidae > Ixodes > Ixodes persulcatus. The sequence continues at coordinate 150,600 of JABSTQ010010726.1, forward strand.
GGAGTTATAGTTCGTTTCAGTAAGCTAAGTTGGGCAATGGGAGCTCATTCTTACAAGCATTTGTCGTGTGAAACGTTTCCCTTCCGACGAGGACGCAATCTAATCGAATTCCGTCAAGAGCACTAGTTGACGCATTTCCTGTCATTCCTCTGTAGTATTATTGTTCCCTAACACCCGAAAAGGTAAAGCTATTGCGCGTTGTAAGACAAGGGTGCTGGATGTTTGCTAGGCAGAAGTATCACCAGTTGAGAAAAGGGATGGCTCGAGCATCCTAAAGTAGGTACTTTCCCAACAAGCGGGTGGCAATATCTGCTCGTTTGCTTATTCCCGAATAAGTTCCCCAGGAAAAAGCAGCGAGGCATACCGGGAGCGGCAGCTGCTTTGCTTATTTCTCGTATTTTCCGACTTAAAAAACACCTTTTTTTTTAAAAGGCCACTGATACGCACGTAACGTTTTGGGGCCTTGACAAGGCATTTGTGGTTTACTATTTATTCCGGTCGTTTGTTTTTCACGATAATCGAAGCTTACGGTTCGACCTTGCTTGTCGATAGAGCAAGAAGAATGGAGATGTGTCCTGTCTTGTCCTCTCGGGTTTTAAAATGTGTTGACCTCACTGGTAATGTGCGCCTTGCCTTGTAGTCTATAAGCCGTCCACCACTCACCTTACAGTGCAGTGGAAGCTACGCGCTCGTTGGAACAGCCACGGTTCTATCTTTCGCCACATAACCACGCTCTCATTCATTCCAACGTGCAGGGTAGGGGTCGGGTTATGAAAGCAAGGTGGTTGACTTGTTAATTTGAAAAGCAAGGAAACAGCGGCAGCTTCACGGAAAACTGAACAGTTTTAATTCGCGGTGCGCGTTCTCATCGTTTGAAAAAATGGTAAAAAAGGGGAACGAGTTTCATGCTTTCCGTCCGCGAGCGCAGGCCCCGATATTGTTTGCATGCTTGTGATGCTTCTGATCTCTTCTTCAACCAGTTTGGTCTATTTTTAATACTATCCCGACCGAGAAATGAGTCACGTGATGATTTAAAGTGGATAAAGGCGTTGAACTGGGTGGAAGTAATGAATCCAATTTCCAGCTTTACCTGACAGGACCGTATGTTGCCATCCGTTCCTTTGTGAGTCTTTGGCACTCTTCCCATTTGCCACAAATTCCTCGGTGGATTACTATCCTGCACAAAAACGGCATCGTCTACGCTTAGCGTTGACACATTAGCTTTTTGCACATGGTGCGTCAGTCGAAGCTGCAGCAAGTATTCATGCTGCCAGCCTTTCCAGAAGCTGTCCGTTAAGCGTCGTCGGGACTTCATCCTCTTGAATAGTTTTGTTCTTTTATATTGGGGCTCCGACTTCCTTATTGGGTCGGGCAAGCATGTCAATCTTTTCCCAAGCTGGATATCTCCTGGTGTTTTCGGCTTGGGCTCCGTAGTGCCTGTGCTGTTCATTGTGAGAGGTCGGAAGGTGACTATCCCTTCACCTTCGGTCAAAGAACAGTAAATAACTCTTCAAAGGTTAGACATGCCCTCCCCAGCACGTTCCGTAGAGTGGTCTTTACCATGCGCAAGAACCTCTCCCACCAGCTTCCCAACCATGGGGCACTGAAAACCATGACCTTTCATGTTATTCGGTTGTTGGCAAGTTCAGCCATAAAATCTTCTTGCATCGCTTTAAACATCACATGCCGGTCGTTCAATGCCTTCTTGAACGTTAGTGCGTGTCAGAGTACGAATAGATCGTTGTTAGAAATCCTCTCCGTGCTGAGAAACTCCGACAGGCCAGTTGAAAAACTTCTGTAGACATTGCAGCCACAATTTCCAGAAGAACGGCGCGAGATACTACACAAGTGAAAAGTGCGACGTATAACTTCACGCTACCACTTGCTGCCCTGACGTACAAGGGACCTGCAGAATCTACGCCTACAACATCAAACGGCGCGCCTTGCGTAAGTCGGTCAAGGGGAAGTGGAGCCGTTGGGGCTTTATCAGCATTGAGGAGGAGCTTCTTGCATAAAGAGCAACTGAATGTCACATTTTTTACTAATTTTCTTCCTCTTATAATTCAAAATAGTTTTCGGCGTTTGTGGTAAGGTTGCCTCGCTGCATGCCCATCCCGGGGGAACAACACAAAGCCGGGGTTTCCAAAACAAGAAAATACTTTTATTAGTATAACAAAAATGGTTTGCTAATAGTAAAGTACAACGATGCCGTGACGTTCCACCTACACGTCTCCGTGTCCTCGGTCCGTCTACCTCGTTCTGTGGGCGTGTCCCCCTTTTATAGTTTCTGGGCTCCCACAACCAGTATGTGCAGGCTTGCCTCAGCAACCTTGCTGGAGGCAACTCGAGGAGGCAAGTTTAGTGCCGCGAGCGCAGCTGACCAAGCAGGTAGCGCGCTCGTGGCTTAATGGTTATCGCGCGTGCCTTCCACGCAGAAAGCCAGGGTTCGATTCCAGGCCGCCGTGACGCATTTTTGTTGACTCTAACGTAATGTTCTGGTAAATTCGAGAACCGTGTTGCTGATTTGCAGGACATCTTCCACGAAGCTAATGACGCTCTCGTTAGGGCCTTGGATCTTCGCTTGAAGAAGCTCTTCCGCGCGTTCTTGTCGTTGTTGGTTCGTGAATGTTCTTCGCAACTCAGCCTTGAGTTGCTCCCAGGAGGTGATCGATGCTTCGTGGTTCTCAAACCAGTTCCGGGCGGTTTCTTCCAAGGCGAAGTAAGCATTCTGTAGAAATCGTTCCGGTGTCCACCCGTTATGACGGGCCACTCGTTCGTACTGTTGGACCCAGTCGTCGATGTCTTCGTGGCTTTCACCGTGGAAGGGAGCCGGTGTCCGAGGAGCGACAGGTAGGTAGACGACGGCAGGAGCGGCGGGGGTCTGCGACTGCTTGGCCATCGTCGTCTTCTTCGGCTTGGGCTTGTCCTGCAGCAAACCGTACTCAGCGGGACGATCCTGAGCTGCGCGAATTGATTGAACACATGGAAGGGCGCGGGAATACAGTGCCCCGCGTTTTCTCACGAACCCTACCAACCTTCGCCATTCGACAAGGTGTGCTCTACAAAGAGAACTTCGGAAACAACAACTCGACGTGACTGCTGGTAATCCCGGCCGACCTTCGAGAGGAGATTTTTCAAGCATGTCATGACGACCCGACGTCCGGACACCTTGGTTACAACCGGACACTGGCCCGTATTCGTGAAAAGTATTACTGGCCCAAGCTCCCCAAAACCGTTGACCTGTACACCCGATCCTGCCACGAGTGCCAGCGACGCAAGAAACCGCCGACGAAGCGGGGAGGTCTTCTGCAGCCGATTTCTCCGCCAACTGCACCATTTCAGCAGATCGGAATGAATCTACTTGGTCCTTTTCCGCCGTCGACCCTGGGAAACCGGTAGATAATCGTCGCCACGGATTATCTCATGCGGTACGCAGAAACGAAAGCCCTTCCTTCAGGGATGGCTGTTGAAGTCGCCAAGTTTTTCATCGAATCCATCGTCCTCCGGCACGGCGCTCCCGAAGTTCTGATTACTGATCGCGGATCATCGTTCATGGCACAGATGACCTAAGAAATCCCCCGGCTCAGTCACACCAGCCATCGTCGTACCACTGCGTACCACCCACAGGCCAAACGGGCTGACGGAGCAACTCAACAAGACAATCGCCGACATAATCTCTATGTATGTCAACGTAGAGCACAAGACGTGGGACGAGGTGTTGCCCTACGTCACGTTCGCCTACAATACGTCGGTGCAAGAGACCACTGGATCCACACCTTTCCAGCTGGTACATGGTCGGAAGGTAACGACTATGCTGAACGCGATGCTGCCCCATGAGCCAGCTGACAATGAAAGCGACGACGCCCAGGTGGCTGCTCAACGGGCCGAAGAAGTCCGCCAGCTCGCCCGACTCCTGATTCAAGACCAGCAACGCTTCGACGCGGGCCGCTACAACCTTCGTCGCAGGGACGTCCAATTCCAGCCCGGAGACAGGGTGTGGGTGTGGATGCCTATCCGTCGCCGCGGCCTCAGTGAGAAACTGCTGAAACAGTACTTTGGACCATACAAGGTACTTCGTCGCCTCGGGGAGCTGAACTACGAGGTGATGCCCGACGGAACAGGAATATCATCACGCCGCCCGCCACGACCTGAAGTCATCCACGTCGTGCGTCTGAAGCCGTACTACGCTCGATAGGACGGTGGACCTTATGTGTGCCAAATAACTCCTTAGTTTGTCGTTCTTTTTATTTGCTTTGTTTTGTTGTGTGTTGCATCGGGACGATGCACTTTTTAAAGGGGGGAGTAATGCCGCGAGCGCAGCTGACCAAGCAGTCAGTGCGCTCGTGGCTTAACTGTTATCGCGCGTGCCTTCCACGCAGAAACCCAGGGTTCGATTCCTGACCGCGGCGACGCATTTTTGGGGACTCTAACGAATGTTCTGGTAAATTAGAGAACCATGTTTCTGATTCTAGGTTAGAATGTTCTAAACACCGAACCATCTACGCCGATTGTTCCAGAAGCCCACGCGTGTACAAAAGGGCCTCAGCGTGGCAAGCCAGAGACAGTCTCGTCCAAGCGCTTGATGCTACTGTTACGCCGCTGTCGACGCCCGCGGCGCTCTATTGTTATCTTCTGTTTCCTTTTTATTTTTGGGCACAAGTTCGCCTCATTAAACGTTTAGTTTACTTCACTTTTCGTCGCCTCATCACTTGTCATTCGTGACACCAGGATGCAGTCTCTGGGTGGTTGGTAGTGGCCCCTGGGCGCAATGGCGGACCCTCGCACCTCCCCCCCCCCCTCCCCCCCCCCCCCATGCACCAACGTGCATTATGCTCACGCGTGAAGAACCTGGGAGTGTGTGTTCTGTACTACCAGGGTTGTGAAGTAGTGCTCGCTTGGCATTATGATTGGGTGATCACTTTGTCCGATGCTGGCAGCATCTGAAGCCGGACTCCAACCCGGAGGACATTGTCTTTATCCAACAATTGGCTCATCTCTGCTGGAGACAGATGCTTATGACCATTTTCTTTCTCCAATAGACATTTTACCTCGTCTGGGTGAGTTCTGTTCTGAACGTTGCTGATCCAGTAAAATTCGGCCCCAGGTATCTTTTGGCGCTCGGTGGTCCACTTGACGGTTTGTCATTTGGCAGTTCTCCAGAAATCGAAGACACCACGCCGTCACTCTTAAAGGGGTTATGACACGCCAAAAATAAAATATGAGATAACTATACTGTTAGGACCCATTGTATGTTCCTATAATCCTGCTAAATATGTTTTGAAAATGGCGCGATAGTTTCGCGGATAAATCGATTTTTATGCGGGTCCCTCGCATCTGCCACATTCGAAAAGGCCGCTGTGGGTGGGAGGCTGGTGACGTAGCCAGCCTCCCGCCCGGCGTCCCCTTGCACGCACTCACAGACTTGGCTCTCCTGGCGTCTCGAGCTTCAGCTTCCTCGTTTACCGTACGCGTTTCGAGCATGCGGTCCATGACGATTACGTCTACGGCATCGCTCGCTTTGTCAAAGTGTTCGACATTGATCGCAGCAGCGATGAGAGTGATTATTATCAAGATACGTTGGAAGCTGTTCATTTTGACTGCGACCCGCTGGCGACCAGCTCCAGCGACGGCGAATTAGTTACGAACAAACTTGCCGTGGTCCCCGTCGTCCGGGAATATCTCGCAGGCGCATGCAGGGTGGAAGGTAAACGGGTCGGGGGTGAAAGCGAGAGTAACATTGGGGTTGCCGAGTTGCATGTGCGGTTTTGAAGAGAACTGCGGCGAGGAGAGCTTGATCGATCATGGGGCGCCTAGAATCAGAAAGCCTTTATGTTCACGTGGTTTATGGACAGCATGGCGTGACTAACTTAGGCAGTGTTGCCTGGCCGTCAGATGAAAATGATAAAATTTCCTAAATCAATTTTCGCAATTACCATATCTCTAAAAATCGTACAACTTGGTGTATATACTATGTAGCCTATGAGCATTCTATTTCAAGAATAATCTTTTGTTTAATTTTCGTGTCACAACCCCTTTACACCCCACAGCTGTTTTCATTGTCTCTCATTTGCTTGAAATCTGGCTAAACTCACCAACTAACATCGCTAAAATAGTATCCAAAATATTAGATCAAAAGATTGATTTTTTGTGAAGTTGTTAAATTTACAGTTTTGGTCCTCCCCGTGTTTTTTAAACTGAAAATCTCTACTGGCAACCATAAAAAAGTAACGTCAGTGGAAGGCAGCGGTTCACTCTTTGGACTGTAGAATTTGTTCCCAACTGATTCGAAGCAATTTCATCCTGTCGAATGAATGCTTGCAAGCTCGCTCCAGTACCCGCGCTCCAGCACGGAACAAAAGACTGGCATATTCTATATTTTTTACACTGCTTGCTCGACTGGCACGCCTGCCTGCCGCTGACGTCACGGCACTGAAAATTGCGAGTATATTTGAATGTTAGTTTTTTGTATCATTTTCATTTGCCGATTTCACAACAACTATTATGCATTTCGTGGTACAAAATAGTATACCGGAAACGGTAAAGGCCGGGGAGTTAGAGAATATAGTTAGTTGAGGTAGCTAAAAAACCTGTGGAGGTCCGACGAAGTTCGCTGTACCTCGCCAAATGTAACAGCGGTTTAGGTGGTGTTGTTTGCAAGATCACGTGAACTGTTTTTGTCTCTTCTTTCAAGTCTGTATCCTCTTTGTTACTCAACCTCAGATCTGGTCATTCGTTTTTGTGTTCAGTCGACCACTTTGGTCCTGACCACAATAAATCTAGCGACACCCCACTCTTAAAAAAAAAGGGTATCGATAGTCTTCCCTAAGGGGAGGAACGGTCTTGTAACCTATGTTCCCTTAGAAAGGGAGAAACTTTCGTCCTGAAGCTGTTAGAGCAAATAGTTCCTCCGTCGCCTGCATCTCATTATGGCGGACCTGAATCGAGCAAATCGGGCTCAAAAAGACTTAACGAGAACCCTACGTCTCTTGTACGGGACGAGAGGAGCAGCAAATAAAAGCTTAACACGAGCTTTCCGCGAACTGTGTTTATTTCCGAAGCCATTTTCCCCCCGCAGGTACAGAAACATGCGTTTCAAAACCAGTTACTCAGTCTTCTCGTCGTCAGCACTGCTATGTTAAACGGAGACAACCGATACCCAGTTACTTTGCGCACTTTACGTCTTACCTTTGCTTTTCCTCGAGTCAGAATTCCTTCGTCAACCGCACACCACGGGTGAATGGCAAACCAATCCGCGAAACCAAAAGCCGCTCTCAAAAGAACACACTCGAACCCGCTGTTTATCGCGTAGCGTGAAAGAAGGTTAAATCGCTTGCCACCAGATGGCAGGTTCAAGCAGAGAAATTGCAAGTAGCTAGGCTAGGTGGCGCTAGGTTTATGTGCTACAAAAAATATTTTTATTTCATCAGGCCATCATTGCGCTTCGCGATCTCCGGGAACCTCTACTATACACACATGTAGACACATTACGCATACTACAAGCAGGTGAACATACATCGAGCGCATACACATACATTGCACATACAAACATAAATACGACGGCACACTAACCCGAAAACTACACACAAGCTCTGCGTTTCCGTCTTTTATACTGGTCGTTTTGAACGTACGGAAGTTCTCGGTGACTGCCTAAGCAATAAAAATATTCCCAGAATTTTGATTTTTTTCCAGCAATGTCATTCCTCTGAGAGTATTTTGAATGGCTCAGGGGATGAATCTCTTATTAAAAAGTAAACGCTCGATCATGCCGTAATATTTGAAAGCCAATAAATCAATCCGTTCCAATGCGGTTTGAAGCCTAGAATTTGTTTTCCCGCACGACACGTCGTAGCCTGTATTTCTATTGCAGTGTTTGTTTTTCTAATTGTGCTGTTCGTGCACGGCTGCAATTGCCGTCTTGAATTAATTTCTGTAGAGCGGATATTCACTCAGCTGGAAGTGATGCTTCACGGGCAGAAAAATCACTTTTTGATCAACTTGAATGCAGTCAAAGACGCGACTTGCGGCAGGTGCCAAGTGTACGGAGCTACGCCGTGGCGAGCTCGAAAACTTGTAGCGCTCATCCCAGCGCGCCACTTGAGGGCAGTTTCTTCAGGAACCGTGGTATATTTAAACAGCAAAATAAAGGGTAGCTTTTTTCGATTTTACCTACTATTCTTTTTAATACTAAAATTCCACACAGTAAATATACGTACTTTTCGTCATAATTTCATACTGTTCAGTCCTTTTCCCAGAGCGCAATCGCTCTCGGGGAGGAGACAACCGAGTCACATTGGCCACTGTACGATACGAGTTTACTGTTCAGAAAAGCGTTCCAATATGACTATCCGCACGTCGATCGATTGCACCTAATCCCTCAAATGATTTTAAAATCTTTAATGTAAAGCGGAATGTCAACCTGCGACACCCCGCCCCCTCCGATCACGGCCCGACCAGCGGCATCAATGCCAGAAAGTTTACGTCATCTCATCTTGTTGTTACACCACTGATACGCGAACACACAGTCACATCGGTGATAATTCCAGTCTTCTGTTCACAACGCACAACACTGCCATCACGATGTTGCTGCTATGTTGCTGACACGCCGAAATACAGATCCACGTTGATTGCCGGTTGGCACTCGGCATCGGAAAACAGAACCGAATTCAGCACGGAAGGCACCTAGGCAGCCGGCAGCAAAACCTGCCTGTCTTGAACGCAGTTCCTGCGATTTCCATAACGTCGAAAACGTCGACACAGTTCCGCGTGGTTCCGCTACTGTAGTTCCACGTGGGTTCCGCAATCCGGATACGGCCATCTTACCCAGCGTAAGTAGCGCATGCTGGCACTGCTCCGGAACTTCGCTGTTTGTAGCGGCTTCGTTTGCTCGTTTGATAAAATTAGTGATAAAAACATCAATGCAACCGAAATGTTCTGCACGTTTGGACTAGAAGACGGAATTACAGGCGGCCTTCGCTGCCGCTGAAGTTCAATCAACTCAACAACATCGATTGAACAACGTGCGCGACGTGCTCGAAAAACGAAACCGAAAGAAGATGAGTCGGGAGGGCGAAAGCTTTCTCCCGTCTGCCTGGAGAATGAGAAAAACGTTTCGTTCCTCCCTTTTTCTCGTGTCCGCTTGGGGGCGCGTCAGTAGAAGGGAGAAAGACGCGCCGTTGCTAACTTTTTCCTCCATTTTTTCTTAGAGTGCAGTCGGGACCCTGCGATGCCACGTGTAAGCAAATCCGCGGTATTGTCACTCTCCGGACATTACCTCCAACGTGAAGGACCAGTGTTCCTTTGTATATCCGCAACTCGGTTGGTCACTAATGTCCTCCACTTGGTGGGTTCGCTCTTGATCTATGTCAGTGTGATGAGAAAATTCGTCCACAGTGTATATTCGTACGGAATTTCTGGAAAGGTCTTCTGAAGATATCGGTGCACACTCGACGCGACGACGGCTCCCATAAGTTTCAGGTGAGGAAGCATCTGATTCTTGATAGGAACAATCCGAGCCTTTGACAATAAAAGCGCAGATTGTTCAAGTGGCCATGACTTTTTTGTTACGTTCGCTGCAGCTCTATAAGAACTAAAGCTTGCGTCGCAAAAAATATGAATTTGGGTGTTCTTACACTGTCCTCCCTAAAACACAAATCTGGGAATGACAAGTGCATCCTTCTTTGGCAGGTCACGGCACCTTTACTGCCGTTCGTTACTCAGATCCTCGGGTAGAGCGCTGTACCACGTAATTCCTCTCGCCCGTAGCTCCTGAAAAATTGTCTTCACTCGGATTTTGAAGGGCGACACGACTCCTAGGAGATCGAAAAGCCTAGCTGCGGCTTGTAAAACAAATTGTTTAGTGTCATCATTCAGCTTTAAAAATTTTAGTAGAGTTGGCAACGCAAACTTTAAGATATTTTTCTCTGGATCTCAGTGAATTTACAGAACCTTCATTGTTCTTTGTTCAAAGATAGGCGTGGCGTTTTCTGGATTTGTCTCTTCTCGACGTAGAACATATCTCAATGCCTATGTATTAGTCGTTCACCTTCGGAGAGTAATTCTTTCGTCCTGCAAGACAGACTTGGCGTCATGGTATAACTTGATGGCTTCTTCCTCGGTATTTGTGCAAGTAACCAAGTCGTTAATAGAAGAAGTTACGGAATACGTCGCCCACTTTCTTCTTCTCTGTGGGCAGATTTTTGAGGTGTTGGAGGATCGTAGCCGTCAAAAGAAATGGACTAAAGGTAGCACCAGAAGGAAACCTCGTCATCCTCCACGTCCGTACCTCTTCATCCTTAAAAGTCGAAGGCGGTTGTTCTGGAAACCAGAGAAAACAAAATGCATTTCTGTCCTTTTCTGTTACATATATTTGAAGAAATGGGTGTCTTTTAGATGTCTCATGTTTTGGCGAAGCGGCTCATCCTTAATCGCGGCAAAATTCCAAGAAGGTTTTCATAACGGTTGTCTCCTTTCTCCAAACATTTTTTCAGACTTGCCCCCAACTGCGTGCGAAGATGCATCGAACACGACAAGAAGTCGTGTCCTCAGCGCATTTTTGCTGATGACCTTACAATGTGCAAAATAAAATATTTTGCCTTGATAACCCGCCGTCTCGTTCGGTACCACTTCTGCGTTGCCCGCTATCAGGTACTCTTTTATAGCTTCAATGTAATGAAGGATTAGGGAGTCAGTCCTGCAGAGTCGACTGATAAATTTTTGAAGTCTCGTCATTGCTACTTGCTTGTTGTCCTTAAAGGGTAACTGCAAAGAAAAAAAAGTTTTTTTTTAACAGCCTAATTGGGACAAGCATGTCAAAAAATAATTTTTCGGCGAAAAAAAATTTTTTTCACAGCAATATTTATTGCGTGAGACCGATTTTAGTTTGCGGCTATTTCGTCTGTTTTAAATCGCGCGCCACGAAGTTGGGATTTCGTGACGTCACAATCCCAATCGGCTGCTATACTTCTCATTGGCTAAGAGTTTGATTGACAGCTTAGATTTTGGTTGTTAAACCTTTGTTATATGCTGCAATTTCCTTTTGAGCGGCATATTTTTACGTTTAAAGAATAACCCATGTGAGGAAAGTTACTATTCTTTACAAAAGGTTTACAAAACGGGCACTTCCGTTTGGATTCATACCATAACAAACAAAAGCTTCGCCATTCTTTCATGGCCGCCGAAGTCTCTGCTCCCACCTGTCTTGCCTACCTCGACTAGTCGTTTCGCCGAAGCGATCAGTGTTTCGTGCTGACCCAGGTGCTTGAGTGAGACTTCTTGAAGTGAAGTAGTGTGTGTTTAGCAGCTGTCGCAGGTGTTAGTGATAGGAAGCGACGCGGGGTTTTGGCTTTCATAGCGCGGTTCTTTCGTTTTCCTCTTTGCTTGCTCAGCGTGCTTTTTTTTTTTTTTGCTTGCTTGCTTGTGCGTGCAAATGCCGACATTTCAGAGATGTCAGATGAGTGATCCCGACAGCGAGCCTTCCAGCAGCCATGTCGCCCCGAAAGGAATGCTATTTGGCTGGAGGCAGTGAAGCGTTCGCGTAGCGACAAACGTGTCCAGTTACGTTCTCGTCATATCGCTCCGGAGGCCGTCGAGATTCGCACTGGGTGCATCGAACGTCCGCGACTAGACACACAAAATAAAAAAAGCACTGTGTTCACTACGTAAAAAATGGTCTCAGTTCATGCATCTGTGGGCAGGTACGAAGTCTTTCCCAAATTTATTCACACCGCACGATGAGCGCAACACGTCGCTGTGCAAACGCAGTCCAACAACACGAAGCATAAAAATGGCAGATTTAGGACAATTCGCAGTTCATTGTTCAATTAAAACGACGTAATTTTGTTGAAAACGCCCGCAGCTTTTTACTCACGGTATGCGTCAGGAATCTTCCACATTTTGAAACAGAACGAAGGAAGATTTACTTTTAAAAAGACTCGCTGCGTCCTCCCGGACCAGTTTGACTGGATCAGCTGACGACGACGAGACTGAACCCTTTAAACATCAACACCACAATAACCAATTTGCGCTCCGTGTTAGCGTGGGTGTCTACTTCGAAGCACCACACCACGCACACCACGAACGTGTTGCACCAAACAGAACGAGATCGCCGAAGTCAACGCAGCGCTGTCGTGACCTTGGCTTGTGGTTGCGCACTCGTGGACCCTGTGACTCCCTTCGCTTTCAAAGCCCACACGACGATTACGAATGATACTTTCCGTCTTCCGCGAACATCACAGGGGCACTTCTCTGGTCACGTCTTCGCTATGAGCTCGCAGACCGCGCAGCCAGCGCAGCTTCTGGTTTAAAGCGCGTTGTTGCCAGATCTCACCGGAAGTCGAGACGCTGCGTCAGGAGTGTGAGGGGCGGGGCGTACTTCTCCTCCGCGGGGGTCGAAAGAGCGGGAGTTTCAAATGTGGAGAGGTTCTGACTCCGACTAAATTACGTCCTGTGGCGTAAATATTGCTAAAAAAATTATTTTTTTCGCGGAACATTTGTTTTGTGACATGCTTGTCCCAATTAGGCTGTTAAAAAAAAACACTTTTTTTTTCTTTGCAGTTGTTGTACTGTGTGCCAAACCGGCCAATGTTCTGCTCAAACAGGCGCATCATTTGGCTTTTTTCGGACTTTTGGTCTTCTTAATCTGTGGTACCAGGGTCTCTAGCTTCCAGAATGATCGGAGAGCGTCTTCAACTTGTTCTCTGCACGTGATCTGCAGGACTGGGACGACTAATCTAGATTGGGTTCTTTGCGACTTCAGGATAGGTATCCGTTCTTGGAAAGTCCAACCCAGCTTGGTACTTAATGCAAGAAGCGTGCTGCAGGTCTTACTCCGAGTGACTTCGCCAGTCATAAAGCCCCATATTTGGTCAGATCCAATCAAAATACTGATAACTTGATGTGCAGAAACCACTGGAAACATTAGGCGATCGTCAATGAACTTTCTATGTTTCTTCATGTCATCTACGAAGACTGAATCCGTTGTTAAAGTAGATATGTCTTGACATATCACCGGGATCTCGATCGCTTCAACCTTCTATGCGTCTATGTTGAATTGGCTTCTAAGTTCAAGCTCCACTACACGACGTTTCTTGCTCTCTTGAGTCGAAGCACAAGCAAACGTGTTGAGTGCCATCTTGGTGTAGCCAACGCATTTAAGCTGAAGACGTCTTGACAGATGACTGGTGACAAATGTCTGCTGGCTGCCTCCGTCAATGATACCTCTAATATACCTACAGGAGGTACCGCTGACAGCCCATTCCCGAAAGGTTTGCAGAAGTGCACTCCGGTTCCTCTGATATCTCGGTGGCTTGATGTATTACAAACAGTGATGCTTTTTTTGGGTAGGAGTTTCCTTCATTGGTTTTATTCATGCCGGGTCACACATGGACTTAGCGTGTCTTCTACGGCAAGTGGCACAGCAAATTTTTTGTCTGCAGTTTCTTGATCGATGGCCCCTGAGAGTGCATCTAAAGCACCTCTTCTGTATTGCCAGACGCTGTTTTTTTTTGTCTAGGGCAAACGCGGAAGAACACTCTGAAGTACTATGGCTTCTTCCGTTGCAGAAACAGCATTTCGTTTTATGTGGTCAGAGTCTCTTGTAGACCACCGATGCGGTCAATCTAGCGGATTTACGCCGAGTAATGTTGTCCTCATATCTAGTGAAATTCGTGTCCTTCGTTTCTGTGCTCTTAAACTCGCTCTTCTCCCCGATTTTGACCTCGATAGATAGAAAATCAAGCAGTCAATTTAGTTCTGAGCGGCCAGGTGGGCTGCTGGCACCAGGCGTGGCAGTCGCCGCAGACAAATGAGCGTTTCTGTGGTAGTCCACAACGATGTCGCGTGGAAGAGCGTGCACCAAAATATCGCAGAGCATCAATGAAAAACTTGACCTACTTGCACCTAATTTCTGGAGACTTCGTATATTGATTTACACCTGGCCGAACATCGTTCGTAGACCCGAGATGTCGTTGGCTGACTTAACAGGTGAAATAACCTCTGTCGGGAGAAATAGTCGTGCTTCTATCGTTTCTTTTTTCAAAAAACGGCGATTGAGGATCCCTATTGCATCTGTGTAGAGAGTCTATGTCCTTGGTAATTTAGCAACAGTTACTTCCGGTGTTTCTCCCAAGTACATTCGAATGTGGCCGAACGTTTTGCTGGTGGAAAATGTGGGGCTCTCGTGAATCGTTTCATCTAATGGCTCCGAGAACAGAAACAACCTTGAGATTTCACCTTTGAATAGCGTAATGGGAACTTCGATAACTTAGAACCCTCATTTCTGATGCCTTGGGCGTCGGTTGGTTTACGACTAGGTTCCCTAGGGACCCGCCGTGACGATATCTAGTCTTGGAAATCTTTCATTGGAGGGCACTGATGGTGGCAGTTGTCTCATCTCCGTACTGGACGACTGCCTCGAAATCGGTTCTGACCGAACCATCCAGTATGTGTCTCTCAAACCTTTTGTTCAAATTCCAGAGCTGATCGCTATTGGCGCGCAGTCTTTCCGCTAGGGTGGTGATCTGGTTAATTGATGAATCTTGATTTTCCAAGAGAGTACTTGCCTCGTTGGTGAGTCTTGAGTTTTGTGCCCGTCGGGTCGTTTTTTTAGTCTTCAGGCTTTCAATGGGGATCTACTGCGCGGCCGAGCCTTCTCGTGGGTTGTCCCGGTCATTGTTTTCGGGGTTTCGGCATAAAATGTTTGATTTTAAGACTCAGGAAACAGTGGCAGATTCACGGGAAACTAAAGAGTTATAATTCCTGACGCGCGTTCTCATCGTTAGAAACATTTCTAAAAAAAGTGTAACAAGCTCCATGCTGGCTGTCCGCGAGCGCAGTGCCCGATATCGTTTGTATGCTTGTCATCCTGCTGCTTTTTTCTTCGCTGGTACTCGGCAAGTTTGGTCTATTTTCAACAGACTGGTCCCGGTGAGCTCCTAGCTCCAACCACACTGCCACTTTAGCGACAAACAAAGTATAGTAGCGTCGTGATGACTTGACGCCGTGAATCTGTCTTGCCTGGAGTGTGTGAGCCATGGTCTTCTAGCGATGTCCTTATAGGAAAACGTTTCTACGTCTCCTTCGCCTTTCCAGTACGCCTTTGTGCGTCTGTCGTGTTCTTCGTACGAGCATTCGCGCTAAGATGGCCGCCGTTTATTTGCTCTGATGTCTCTTTCACAACATTTTACCATTAAAAATTTTTTTCTTACAGCTTGCAAGCGAACATTTTTATTTACTGAAAATTAATTTCAAAAGTACTAAGTAATTTTCTCGAAATTTCTACCTGTATGTAGTTCAGTGCACGTGGCGGTATCATCGACGGATATGGAATACTGCATGCAAGAAGGTATGACACGAGCAATCGAATTCATATTTACAGTAAAAGAAGTTACACTGGAGACCTCCCTGAGGGATTCTGTTTTCTTGTAAGAGCTCTCTGACAAATGTTTTCCCCAACTTTACGCAAAAAGTATGGTTTTCAAGTAACTCTGGATAATACTTAGCATACGGCCTCGGACACAAAAGCTAAACAATACCTGCAGAATTCTAAAAGGCCAGGTCGTATGATAGGCCTCCTCTAAACAAAAAGACAGAGAGAAAGTGCAGACAGTCTGATATTCATAAGCTTAACAACAAAATGGTTTTCAAAAAGGGTATCCTGTGGAAATGCCTATCGTAGACTATGCAAACCAAGCGCTTTGGTACCGCTTCAATAGTTTAATTTTCGCTTTCGGATAAATGGTTTCACATCGCAGAAGCAAATTCGAGTCGGGGACTAACCACAGCAAAACAAAAACTTAACAAAGCATCAACTGCTTGAAAGTTTCGAGTCCATAGGGTTGAAAACTGGGCTAGTTCGTAGTGGTTCATGGTGAAATAAAAAGCACAAAAATACTGGGACAAAAAAAGAGGACAAGTGCGACAGAGGAGTGCTTTATCATTTTACATGAGATTGTACCAAGCAGTTAAAATCGGTACCACAAATGCTAGTGGCATAATATATAAACGTGTGAAACATTCGACTAACAAACCAAAGACCATTCACAAGATTTATTTATCCATCATTCGAGGTACCCTGCAGTGGAGAAGGCATTGCAGAAGGCGGGGGGACACTTAATGAAAATCAATATACACACATAAAATGATGTTGAATCAAAAGAAATATAACACGTTCTAGGAACAATACAAGCAGAAATGATCGTCATTCGCTTTCTCGTGTGATGCGAAACATGGTGGCGCCAGCATGCTAGTAGCCCCCAACGAGTGCTGGTTCTGAAAGAGGCGGCGACTTTTGCTCTAATTGTGAAGTCAGATGTACACACTCTTTTCTGGGAATGGCCATTTTTGGCACTGTCAGACTTAATTCACCCTTATTGTAATGGTCTGGAAGTGTGCCGTGCTACACAGTAAGTGACACCACTGAGTTTGTTGCCAAACGAAAACGGGCGAATACAGTGATAAAAAAAATATTAAAGACGTTTACAATTCCCTGTAATGCCGAGTTAGAGCGCAGCTCTTAAGGAGGATGAGGGAAAAGTACGGAGAGGAGGGTATGCCCCTCCTCCTTGTTCGTACCCTATACTCCTCTTCTCCTCATCCCCTCCTCCTCCCTTCCTCCTCCCCTCCTCCTTCTTCTCCCTTCCTCCCTCCTCCCTCGTGACGTCATTTTGGGAAACGTACCATAATGCAACGCGCGTTTACGCCGACGGCGACGGCGACGCAGAGGCCGACGGCGACGGCGATGCCGCTTAAGCCGGAAACGGGCGCCTAAGAGCTGCGCTCTAAAAGCACATTTTGCATTAACCAAGAAAATAAACAGTTTGATTGAATTATTGCGTGAATCAGGCATGCAATCGCGTTGAAGTGCAGAGAAAGGAAAAGAGGTGTATTTAAGAATGCTAGAGCTGCATGAATATTATCGAACACTCTTTTGGTGGTCTAGTCTGCGTGAAAAGAAATGAGGAGACTGAAGAAGGTTTTCCCTCTTTATTCCCGTTTTATAAGGTGAGTATTATTAGAAAAAGTATAGCCGCAAACCGAACCTCCGAAACTTCAAATGTTTTTTTAGCCAAGTGAGCATCTAAGGGCACTCAAGCTTACGGAAAAATTGTAATTGCCAATGGAAAATGTGGCCCCTTGTTTTTAACACTTTCGAGGTCATCACAAAGATACTGTTTTTGAGGAGCCCACTTTCCTCGCTCATATCAAGAATACGTCTAATACTTGTAAAATATAAGTTATCCTTAAGTTCGGGAGGGCATTGTTTTAATCTTGCACCCTAAGAAAAGTTTTAATCTGGCACCCAGTTACTTGACCGCAATGATTTTTATATGGCACTGCCTTAATAACTTTTGTAAAAAATGAAAACCAAGATTATTAACATCTGGAGCAACGGTAAGTGTAGTGCAAATGAAGGTGTAAAAAGAAAACAGCGGTTCAGATATTCTTTTTTTATCTGGCGAAACGCACATGATGGCCTTTATTAACGTTTAGTGTCATATGATAGTTTTCATTCCAATTTTGAAATACAGTTTATATCATGTTGCAAGGCACTACTCTCTATGAACCCATGTTTGGTAAACTATGCAGTCGTCTGCATAAAGGCGGAAAATTTACTGTAGGTCCTCGGTGATGTCGTTTATGAAAATAAATAAGAGGGGACCTACAGCAGATATTTGCGGAACCCCTGCAGCAACATCCACGATTCTAAAATGTTGACATTTTAATATAACACACTGCTTTTTTTGTTAAAGCAGTCCTTTAACCATAGTCAAACGTTTTCAGGAATATTTGGGGCATGTAGTTTAAGCAAAATCAACTTGTGCGAAACAGAGTCAAACACATTCCTGAAATCAAGGAGGGCACAATCTGCCTGAGTACGTTTTTCATACGAAATACTCCACATCGTAAAAAAAAAAAATGTTTCGCATGAAAACTTGGATTTAAGCCCATGCTCGGATGGAGAAAAGAAGTCGTTTGCGTTCAAATGATTTACTAAATTGCTGTATATTATATTCTCTCGCTGTTTCGAACAGGCAGGTAGGAGAGAGATCGGTCTGTAGTTACCTTCTCCTAGTCATCGGAGTAGGAGAAGGTAACTCCTAGTCCGATAACTCCTGCCTTCTCCTTGTCCGGTAACTCCTGCCTTCTCCTAGTCATAGGAAAACAGGGTGCCATTATCAATTGGCGGTAGTATGCCAGCCATATATTTATTATTACTTTCTTAGAAATTTGGACCCAGCTTTGAGATTTGTTGTCATTCAATACTCCAGATAATTATTAAACATTTGTTCGCTGTATTTAGCAGTTGTTTGTAGATATTATCTTTTTTTTAGTTTGCTGACCGAGTTAGGAGTTTGATTTTTGAAATATCTCAAATAGGCACGCATTTGTTTCTTTATGATGCCAGGCAATTCTCAGTTCACCCATCGTTAACTCTAGCGCTGCCTTGACCTCATTATTTTGGATGGTACGAAAACCCAAACTAAATATTTTAGCTTACAAGCAAATATGCTCTAGAGATCATCTATGTCCGCAGACAAACCGAGAGCTTGAAATTCCAGAAGAAACAAAAAGACCTCGTTCGTCAGGCAATTCTAATCACTCTCGTCGTAGAAGTAAACCTTCTTATGTAGACATTTTGTAGTTTTAACTAGTGGAACTTTAAGAATGCCAATGACGGCATTGTGGTCACCAATTCCCTGCAAAATCACTACAGATGACACCAAGGCATTTTGATCTGTCCAACGCCCTATAGATTTGGGGGCAGTAGTTCCAAGGTGGTGGAAGGGACGGGGATGTATTTTCTAGGATATTCCGTGCCCCTGCTCACTCACGCTCGTCAGTATGCTTAAATAAATTTATTTGGCAAGGAATTAAGACTGGTCAGGGCAGGAGCATATGACCGGTGACGGAGATGTTGGTGTGCGTCGGAAAACGAGCATCACGATTTTTAAACACTGCGGAAACCTCATAGAGCTTACAAAGTACTTAGGAGGGCGAGCGCGTTTTGGTCGCCTTCAACGCCATTGTCGGTGGCAAAAAATGTTTGAAGGTGATGACGATATCGTGGCGTTTGTGCTGTGGCAGGCCACCAGCTATTTCAAATGAAAGATTAGGAAAGTGACCGCGAAAGTCTGGAAAAGCAGCGTTTAGAGTATTGATGCCCTTGACCAGCAATTCGCAACTCACTTCACGGCAGTTTGATACTTTAGACCCATGTTGCGGATAAAAAAAACAGGACGCGGGATGGCCAAAAAAACATGATTTTCGTGTAAGGCTCGTCAAATTATGAGGCGCTGGAGAAATGCAGCCTTCTGCGTTTCTCCAACGTTCGTGGCTGGGGGCGTCCTGGTCGTGGCTGGGGGCGTCCTGATGGTCGGGTTCCGTTGGGGAGCACCTCGCAGTTCAAGTCCCCAAGGTGGCGAATGACCTTGTAGCCTCCGAAGTAGCGTTTGAATAGCTTCTCGCTGAGGCCGCGGCGGCAGATGGGCCTCCATACCCACACCCTGTCTCTGGGCTGGAAGTGGACGTCCCGACGACGAAGGTTGTAGCGGCCAGCGTCGACACGCTGCTGGTTTTGAATCCAGAGTCGGGCGAGTTGGCGGACTTCTTCGGCCCGTTGAGCAACCAGCTGGGCATCGTCGGTGCCGTCGTCCGTCGGGTCGTGGGGCAGCATGGCGTAGAGCATCATCGTCCCCTTCCTGCCATGCACCAGCTTAAAACGTGTAAACCCAGTGGTTTCTTGAACCGTTTGTGTTGTACGCAAACGTGACGTAGGGCAACCCCTCATCCCGCGTTTTGTGACCCACGTCCAAGCACATGGAGATCATGTCGGCGATGGTCTTGTTTAGTCGCTCCGTCAGCTCGTTGGTCTGCGGGTGGTATGTTGGGGTCCGGAGGTGGTCGGGGTAGCTCAGGCGGAGTATCTCTTATGTCAGTTGCGCCATGAACGAGCAGCCTCGGTCCGTAATCAGGACTTGATGAGCGCCGTGTCAGGGGACGATAGACTCAACAAAGAACTTGTCTTAATTCGAACAAAGGACTTTGTCAGATTGAACTTGAGAGGTTGTTGTAAAACTCTCGTGCAATGTGGGGTTACATTACATTTGGCTCGTTTGAATCGCCCACCACAAACATGAATGTGGTCAAAAATGCACAGGTTGGAAGTGCTAAGCTCGAGCAATTGTACAGTTGTCCAACTTGTACTTCCAGATGTCCGTGACCGAGCGTTGCTTTCTAGGACCTGCAGGCGGCATTATTCCCCACTTTAATAGCGCATCGTCCCGACGCAACTCGAAAGGAATGGCAAAACAGACACAAAACAAATACTGTGAGCTGAAATAAACATGGAGCGTCACAATCCTAACGCGCCTAGAGCGGCTTGAGTCGAACTACGTGGACCACTTCGGGTCGTGGCTGGGGGCGTCCTGATGGTCGGGTTCCGTTGGGGAGCACCTCGCAGTTCAAGTCCCCAAGGTGGCGAATGACCTTGTAGCCTCCGAAGTAGCGTTTGAATAGCTTCTCGCTGAGGCCGCGGCGGCGGATGGGCCTCCATACCCACACCCTGTCTCTGGGCTGGAAGTGGACGTCCCGACGACGAAGGTTGTAGCGGCCAGCGTCGACACGCTGCTGGTTTTGAAACCAGAGTCGGGCGAGTTGGCGGACTTCTTCGGCCCGTTGAGCAACCAGCCGGGCATCGTCGGTGCCGTCGTCCGTCGGGTCGTGGGGCAGCATGGCGTTGAGCATCATCGTCCCCTTCCTGCCATGCACCAGCTTAAAACGTGTAAACCCAGTGGTTTCTTGAACCGTTCGTGTTGTACGCAAACGTGACGTAGGGCAAACCCTCATCCCGCGTTTTGTGACCCACGTCCACGCACATGGAGATCATGTCGGCGATGGTCTTGTTTAGTCGCTCCGTCAGCTCGTTGGTCTGCGGGTGGTATGTTGTGGTCCGGAGTAGGTCGGGGTAGCTCAGGCGGAGTATCTCTTATGTCAGTCGTGCCGTGAACGAGCAGCCTCGGTCCATAATCAGGACTTGGTGAGCGCCGTGTCAGAGGACGATAGACTCAACAAAGAACTTGTCTACTTCCACAGCCGTTCCCGGCTGGAGTGTTTTTTCCTCGGCGTACCAGGTGAGATAATCAGTTACCATGATTATCCACCGGTCTCCTTGCGTCGACGGCAAGAAAGGACCAAATAGATCCATTCTATTCTTCTGAAACGGTGCAGCCGGGGGCGCGATCGGCTGCAGGAGGCCTGCCGGCTTCGTCGGTGGTTTCTTCCGTCGCTGGCACTCGTGGCACGATCGTGTGTAGAGGTGGACAGTCTTCGTTTCGTGAGGTGCGTGAGCCGCACAGAAAGCTTAGCGAAATTCCGAACGAATCGCCGGTAGTACGACCGAAGTCCTAGAAAACTTCGGACGGCCTTCTTTTCGGCGGACGTTGAAAATGCGGCTACGGTGCGAGTCTTCTCAGGGTCAGGACGAACACCTTTGTTGCTCACAATGTTGCCTAGAAACTTCAATTCGCCGTAGGTGACCCGGCACTTTGTCGGCTTGAGGGTGAGTCCTGTGATTCTGATTGTCTCAAGAACGGCCCAAAGGCGTCGGAAGTGCTCGTCGAATTTGGCCGAGAATACCACGACGTCGTCCAGGTAAACGAGACAGCTCTGCCAGTTTAGACCTGCCAGTACGGTTTCCATGACACGCTGGAAAGTTGCCGGAGCCGTGGAGTGTCCGAAGAGCATCACCTTGAACTCGTACAGCTCATCCGGCGTGAAGAAGGCAGTTTCCTCTCGGTCCCGCTCGTCGACTTTGATCTGCCAGTCGCAACTCTTCAGATCCATCGACGAGAAGTATCGGGTGTGGCGCAGCCGGTCCAGTGTGTCGTCAATGCGGGGGAGCGGTACACGTCTTTCTTCGTGACTGCGTTGAGCCGCCGGTAGTCCACGCAGAATCGAAGCGTTTCGTCTTTCTTCTTCACCAATACTACCGGAGAGGCCCACGGGCTGCTTGACCGCTGGATGATGTCGTCGTTGAGCATTTCTTGGGCTTGTTCATGAATGACCTATTTTTCCTTTGGAAAAACCCGGTACGGCGGCCGATGCACAGGGAGCCGCTCCTCATTAGCAACGATGCGATGTTTCGCAACTGTTATCTGGCGCACTTTCGACGTCGTCGCAAAGCAGTCGCTGAATTCGGCGAGGAGGCCTTTGAGCTTACGCTGTTTCATGGCACTTAGATTGGGGTTAACGTCCAGCGGCGGTGGCTGCGTACTGTACGACTGAGATGGCGAGGGCTCATTGGAGGTTGCGGCGATTTCAGCGGCGTTCAGAAGTTCTACGTGGCCTACAGCGGCATCTTTCGTGAGGTGCTGAACCTCCCGTCGAAAGTTCGTCAGGAGGACCACAGTACGTCCATCCTGCAGCTTCGTTACTCACTTTGCGACGCCGATTCCTCTTCCGAGAAGCAGTTGGACGTTGCCTTCCAGAAGGACTTCCTCGCAGGCGACTGTATCGGTCACGACGGGCACAAGAAAAATCGACTGCGGCGGCAGGTTCACGTGGTCCGCAATGACTCGGACGGCGGCTGTCGGGTTTTGGATCCTTACGGAGGTAGAGCGGGCTTTCGCAGCGTCAACCTGCTCGCTGCAAGGTCGATCGCGGCACCGTATTCACGCAGTGTCATGGTTCTGCGTCTCCACACCGTAATGAGAAGAACGAAGTAGACCGCAAAAGACAGCGGGAGGGTAGAAGAAAAAGAGGAGAGAATGGCCAGCGAAACCTGAGGTTCGGTCGGAAGAGGAGCTCCGCAAGGAAGTCTATGGCTATGGTCCAGGACTTGCCCGTCTCTTGCTAAGCCCAAGCTGCAACGGCAACTCTTTACTTCCCAAGCCCAGTATTCGAGGTGGCTACGGAGATCTGCACCTCTTCGGGGTTCGTCCACGCAACAAACTATCAGGGGCATTCTATGTGAAAGACTGAGGGACGCCTCTTTGTCCGTCATTGAACTACATAGTTAAACCTACTCCTTTTTGTACTTTGTTAAATAAGATAAAAGACACTCCTGCATAATGGTTTTCAATATTAAACAAAAATACACAATGGGTACGAAGTACGATAATTCGATTAAATACAAGCTTCACTGTCCTCTTGAATTGGCCCGACACAGCTTCCTTTACCGTCGCGGGAAATACACTGGTACGCAAGAACATGTTAACAATGAGAGCTAATACGAGAGCATCAACTCACAACAGGTTTTGATGATAAAAAGTAATATTTTCTCCGCGCCGTGAGACAATTTCGTCTTTTGTTTTTTAATTGCCGCGACAACGTCACACGTAGAAACACTGAAAAGAAACAGAGTCACCACAACTGGGTTCGTTCACTCGATCTGATTTCATCGAGTGATGGGTGGTGAATAACAGCTATTAAAAACGACGCAAACTTGTCGGCGATGTCTTTATGCAAAGAAAACCAGGCAATCTTACCAATTCTAGAATGGCGGAGATATAAATGTTGTGAAGACAAACGCGTCCTGGTATATATAAATTTCCAGAAAGATTTGGGATCCGAATATAAACTATTTTCAACGCGTCTTTTTGAACGTATGAATCACGAGCAAGCAATATCGTAGCTAAGGAGCAAAAGCTGCTGAATTTTCGGTACCACACATGTTGACGCGTCCACTTGTGGGAAGCTGAGGAGACTTTCTACGATCTAGCATTATAACCTTCAGTTTCAGGGCGTCCACCAGCCCCGTCTTCGCCCACTCCTCTTTTATGGCGAATTCGTCTGGTTCCTGCTGCGTGCTTTCCGGCGCTCTTTGCAGTGCGCGCGAGATTCGGTGGGAGAAAAGGAGCGCGGTGGCCTGAGGGGCTGGTTCTTTCTGAGGGCGCCCCTTCCACTCAGTGAATGTCTGTTCAGACACTTGCAGCCGAGTAGGACCAACTGAGAAAAGACCGGTGTTTAAGCCTCTTGCGACGGCTTAGGACTGAATGTGTTGTTGAGGAGCTGGTCCTATGTCGTCGAAAGAGGCTTAAAAACCAGTCATGTCTCGGCCGGTCCTACTCGGTTTCAAGTGTGTGAACGGGCCGGGTCGCCCTCGGAAAGTACCAGGCAGTCGGTGGCGAAGCGTTCGGACCAACCTATCTCGCGCCCCTGTACATTTTTCGCCAGCTCCTGCTTCGGGATGCTGCGACATTCCTCGGGCACCAGGCTTCATCAGTGATGGCGTGAAACAGTATCAGCGTACATGCGACGGCTTGCTTCTTCGCACCTAGTGATCACCGCCCCACAGGGGCCAACTGCTGCGCATGCTGTTCGGTCGCCCAAGTGAAGGCTACATAAGCCGGCATCACCCAAGAAGTCAGTGCAGTCGGTGGCGAAGCGTTCAGACCAACCTATCTTACGCTCCTGCAACTTTTTTCGCCAGGTGACATTCCATTAAAGCCATGTCTAAAAACAAGCTCTCTTTCATCTCTCACCGACTGAACAGTTTTACTTGCATTGTTGTTTATTATGTCTGCTGTGGAGGAGTCCGTAGCATGTCTGGCGGACATCACCAGCGAAGAGAATTTTATGTTGTGCTCTGTGTGTAAGAACAATTATCACCTGGTCCAGCCTTGCGCTGGTATTACTGAAAAATCCTATACAGGCATGGGGCAAGCAAAGCGTGATAAATGGCGATGCAAGACATATCGCATTCAAGATAATAGAAGCGGTTCGCAAAGCGGATCAAGCTCCGAAATTAACAAGCCGTAAGACAGCTCAGCAACCGTGGAAGTTCTGATGCAAGCCTTTGGGCAAACTTTTGACCGGCTGTTGGCAATGAAAACTAGCATAGACACTTTCCTCTCACTCCCTGCACGGGCGAGCATGCAGGAGATGGACAGCAAAGTGGACGGGTTAGCGGCTAACTATAACACTGTGCTAGCGGTCACGACAGCAAACGAAATTAAGATATCGGAGCTAGAAAAGCAACCTGTAGAATTAAGTGCAACTGTAACATATCAAGCATAAATAATTCTGGCAATCCAGGAACAAATTAACAACACGGAACAATATGGTCGCATTGCGAACTTGGAAATACACGGGCTGCCAAAAAGTGAAAATGAAAATTTGAGGAGTATTTTAAGTGACTTGGCAGTAAAGCTTGAGATATCTGATATTGAACAGGGAGACACCCAGGCGGCCCAATGTCTTTCAGCTAAGCCAGAATCAATCCCGACTGTCTTGGTTAAGTTCAGACCGATGATTCACCAGCGCTTTTCTTCAATGAAAACGTCACGCGGAAAAACAGACAGCTGCTCTGAATGGTCAGAGAGCAGGCGAAGCGAAAGAAGTATAAGTTCTCGTGGGGGAAAAACAGAAAGACGTTTATGAAGAATAGCGAGACGTCGCCTGTGCTGCACATAAACCGTGCCGCAGATTTGGACGGAGTCGTTTAGGTAGAGGAATTGAATTTGTTCTCAATTTTGAGTTGTGTGGTACTTAAAAAGATTAAAAAACGTCAAAGTTGTCGTTTAATGTAGTTTTTTTTTTTCACGTCAATATTAGAAGTATCTGAAAGTACAGGGATCAATTTATGGTGATTGTTCGAGATTGGGACGCAGTTATGGATGTTTTTCCCCTAACTGAAATAAATACTACTGGGGACATGATAGCTCTATTTTCTATTCCCGGTTAAAATCATTTCGCCTTTAGAAGACCGTCTGGAAGGGCAGGAGGAAAATGTGTGTACTTGGAAAGTAGTTGGTGCACAGTTCATGCTGAGATAGTGATGTCGCAAGCGGACTATATTAATCTGCAGATTAACTGCCAAGGTTTTGTAGTGGTCACAATAGCAATATATCGCCGTCTTTTTAGCAATGCCAATTTATTGTTGTGAGAATTTTAAACGCACTATCGGAATTCAGTCCGACCGCTCACTTATGCTTGGTGGGCGACCTCAACCTAAATATCATGGATTCATCGCGACATATCGTGTGTGATTATTTAAACTTTTTGGTAACTCACGGCATCGACAGCGTTATACATGCCCCTACACGAGAACATTTTTTAGGAGGCAAATTTGTGTAATCTTGCAATGATTAGATTAATCTTCGTATTTTTGATATGACTGTAAAAGCGGCTGCGATATTAGAAAAAAATTGCAGATCAACAAGGCTAATGACTCTAATATTTCGAAAAATTAAGTAGCTATTGCTGATCAAGCGCAGTTTGACAAAGAGCTTAACGACTACGACTGGAATGGCATTCTAACCTCTATAGAAGCTCCATTGCTATACGATTCAGTAGTAGAATTATTATTTAAATTTTCTTCCGCCTGTAAAAAAAAAAAAAAAAGAGTTATCATTAGAAGGCGTAAGGAAGACCATGAATGGATTACGTCCGAAATTTAGGACCTATAAAGTATAAGGAATTTTTTTGGGAGAAGATGCAAGCGTTCACCAGATAATCTCAATCTAAATAGTGAGTTAAAAATTGTCAGAAACAGGGCATCAGCATCAATCCCTGCCTCTAAGGGCAGGTATTTTAAAGGAACATTTGTGAGAAATCTATTCGATTCCGGGAAAAATTCGGAATGCGCTAACCGAGATTTAGGTAGGCATAAGAAATGTTCTAGTTATGATATAATAGATAACGTTTCTGCGCCGGTTACACACAAAAAAAAAAGGATGACTTCAACGCCTTTTTTGCCCGCGCGTGTGGGGAACTCCAGTCTAATGATGACGTCAATAACATTACTTTACTAAAATGCAATGAAGCATCAGCTTTCCTTCCTCCAGTGAAGAAGATGAGCTACGCATTTTTTTTTTTTTATTTTCCTTTAAAGAAAGAAAATCTTCAGGTTTTGAGTGAATTATAATACGCGATCTCCGATAGAATTTTGAAAAACTAAAATTTATTCTCATGTCAATGTTGAACGGTATTATGGAGACAGGTGATTGGCCGACCGGAATGAAAACTGCGATTGTTAAGCCACACTACTAAGGTGGGAAAGTAAACGACTTTGAAAGTTATCGGCCAATATAAATTTTATCATGCGCTTCGCAGGTAGGAGGGAAACACGTTTCAAAATTAATGAGTAGTTTCCTTAAACGGTTTCGTATATTGTCTATTCATTTATGCGGATTTGTTGGGGAACGAGGAACGCGGGCACTTTAGGAATTTTTTAGCGACTGCGCCTACACGCAGGTTATGATAATAAAATACTTACCTAGTTCTTTTTTTGTTTCGCAAGCTTTTGACAGCTTCAAATATTTTAAAAAAATTTGAAACTGTACAGACTTGGTGTTGGGGCCCTTTCCTTTTGATTCTGAAAGGGTACCTTTCAAGGCGATCTCAGGTTGTGACTTTTAGAAACCGCAAAAGCAGTACAGCATTCTTAAAAGCTGGGGTGCCGGAAGGCGTAAATAACTTTTCCTCGTCTATTTCTGAATGTAGAGTTTTTCAATGTGCAGACGACAGGCTTCTGGTGTCATGTGGTAAACGTTATCGTGTGGGCATTCAAAAACTACAAAAAGACCTCGTTTCTGCAATGGATTGGTTTCATTCAAATTTAATTAAAGTAAAATGCTTCAAAGGCTAAGCTTGTTTGCTTCAAACACCCGCTTAAGAAAATTGAACTTTCAGCTCCCGTCGTTCTTCATTCTTCTAGTTGCCCCTCATGAGAGTGCATTCTTGTGCAGTGTGCGAACTCAGTAAAATACTTAGAATTTTTTTTTGACAGCGATTTATCGTGTTGTACGCATATAACTTCCTTGTGCAAGCGGTTGAGAGGTGTTTCAGGCTGTCTCTACAGTGTGAATATGTTTTACCTCTTACTGTTAGAAAAATGCTAATGCACACTTTGGCATATAGTTATTACAATATGGTATAACCCTCTTTCCGAGATGTACTTTGTTTTGGCAGGCAATAATTAATTCTTTATTGAAGGGCTTCTCACGGAACATCGCGTTTGACAGGACAGCAGACTCTAGCTTCTCTATCGTTAAAGAATTGCAGCTGCCGTCTTTCAGTGAATTATTTAAAGAGACTGTAGTACTTTAGCATTTCTGGAATTTGACTTGATAATTCCGTACGTTCAAGGGTGCCCATTGAGACAATCACTTTGATTTAGCATACCGAGAATCTGAACAAAATGCGGAGAACGCATGCAAAGGTATTATATGGCCACATACTTTATTTAATACTATGCCAGAATACTCACTTGCGGTCACATCAAGGCAAGCACTCAAAAGAACCTTACGAAATTTCGGTCCGTGAAGTTTGAGTGCCGGAATATTTGTTATTTCTTCCAGAGATGTGGTTTGCCTGATATAGCTTGTATTGTGCAGTGGAGTTGCTGTCGTTTTGTTGACTTATTCCAGATGCACGGTTTTCCAGAAGACAGTTTCTACGCGTATATTGACTTAAAACGAAAGAAACACTCAAGAGAACGAAACAGACGACACAGCTCTCAAAACAGACGGCACGAAAGCTGTGTCGTCTGTTTCTTCCTCTTGTGTGTTTCTTTCGTTTTAAGTCAATGTAGATCACCAACACGCTCAAGTCTTTAATTATCAGTTTCTATTGTTCTGCGGTGTTGCTGTCGTTCTGTTGATTGATTCTAGATTTATGGTTTTCCAGGATCTAATTCATATTGTTTGGCACTGCTTGTTGTTCGGTTGCTTGAATGTATTATTTCGACGATGTTTGAGCATATTATGTGTATTACGTACTGAATTCGCCACCTACCCTGCCGAGCCAGAAAACTTGGCCCTGAGGCTTACACCGGCTTGTTATTGTATTTTTTGGAAATGTATGTCTTAAAATAAATATTTTATTCAATTGTATTCTATCCCAACAAACATCACCGAAATAGTGAGTAAATACTGGGCCGAAATACATAATGTTCGGGAAGTTATTGAATTTATAATTTGGGTCCTCATCATATTTTTTAAAGTGAAAGTCTTTACTTGCAGCATTGAAAAGACAACTTCAGTGGAAGACAGGGGCTCACTCTTTGGACTTTAGACGGTTTCCAACTAATTACAAGCAGTGTCATGGTGCCAAGTGAATGTTTTAAAAGCTCGCTCTAGCACGAGCGCAGCAGCATGAAACAAATGCTCGGCATAGTCCATTTTTAGACTGCTGGTGGGATCTGCAAGCCTGCCTTCCACTAACGACACGGCACTGAAAATCGTATGTATATTTCAATATTCGTTTTGGCATCATTTGCGCTTGCCGATTTCACAATAACTATTCTGAATTTCGCAATACTCAGTAGCATACCGGAAAGAAAAAAAGCTGGTGATTTGGAAGATATACTTTGTAGGAGTAGCCCACACCTCGCGTGGGAATAGCGTGTTTGCCCGCACCTCGTGAGGGCTTCTTTGTAAAGCGCGCGTTGACCTATAGTGTGGCTTAAAGAAAAGTGTTTTGCCTGAGTTCTTAACAAAGCTATATGATTGTGCTTCGGTTTCGAGAATGCGAACGTTCTGATTACAGAAACAATTTTTTTTTTTTTTTTTACCAAACCAGGTGCTTCCGACCGTGCTCTTCTGTGGACTCTGGCATACGTTGGAGGTAGGGGAATCTACCTTATGAATCCTGACAATCTGGAGCGTGGTAAACGCGCACACACGGCTGTGAATGGGCGCATCCACAACAGAATGGTACTTTAAAAAAAGAAAACATTTAAAAGGCCGGTCGTAATTTTTGCTTTGTACCAGTTTTATTTATTTCTGGACTACACTCAAACAAAAAGGCAAAACGGCTAACTTCCCTCTTAACGCTCTCTCCTTGGTAAGTGAAAAAGACGAGGCCTCCGCGGTTCAATTGAAATACTTTACGACTTCGTGTAACTGTCAGAGAGCGCAACGGCCGCTTAGAGAAAATTAGAGTGTTGGAGAGAGTCACGCCACCGTTCTCCGCAAAACAAAAACGGTTGGACCAAAATTTGTCACATGACTGGCTCTGACGCGCTGAAATGCTCATTGGGACTATAGTAGTCTTCGGCGTTTGCCAAGTTATGGTGATGGGTAGAAGGTCGCGTAGGTCCGGTTTCCACAATGTGTTCCTTAGTCTTTTCTAATTCCGTACGTTGCAGTTACGGTCGTGGTTTTTTAGTGGTAAACAAAATACGTCTATGCCAACCAATTTGAACTTTAAGGGTCAGCTGACCTCACAATTTTAAATAGGTTATATTCAAAATATCTGCTGGGTATTAAATATTTCGCGCTTTACATCTTCATATCGTCGAGTGGAAGTTACCTCCACCAGGCCACCACGATACAAGGACATAAGGACATGTCAATGCTGAATGCTGTCTCCGGTGGGGATTTTCATGCGAGACACAACATGTAGAATTCATTCACGAGGTCTTCATTAATTCTGAAAATCAATCCCCAACTGATGCTCTGTTCTTAGATTTCTCTAATGCTTTTCACAGAGTTACTCACCTTCGCCTAATGACTACATTTTCTTGCATCTAAATCGACCCTCTTGTTGACTCATAGATACGAGATTTTCTTTCTTCTCGTGTCCAGTTCACTGTGGCCAACACCAACAAGTCTAATTCTACTAACGTCATTTCTGGGGTCCCGCAGGGATTCGTTCTTGGTTCGTTACTATTTCACAGATTTATAAACAATCTGTCTAAATCCATTCAGTCACCAGTTATCTGAGAAGAGCAGAATGCCTCTTTACATATGACTGAGTGTTGTATCGGAAAATAGCTTATTTTAATTACCATCTCCAACTTCAAAGTGAACTCAAAATATTTCACTTTTGGTGCTTCAAATGGCTTATGTCATTAAACATGTCAAAATGTGAACTAGTTTGATTCACGCAGAAAAACACAACATACAATGTTTTGTATTTTATTGGCTCTGAACATATTGGCTCCGTCCCTCCCTATAAGTATATCGGTGTTACACTGACAAGTTATCTAGTCTGAAACAACCCAACTGAAAACATAACGGCAGAAGCTTCACGTACCCTCGATCACATAAAAAAAGAACATTTAGGAGCTGCACTCTCTAACCTGCGTAAACTAGCCTATGAAACATAAGTTCGGCCAAAATGTGAATATGCATCGGCAATTTGGTGTCTATATGATATTTACCTCATAATAATCTTGAGTCTGTCAAAAATCGAGCAGCAAGGTTCATTATTAACGATTATCACCGAACAACAACTGTCTAATCTTCTAACCGCCGACCGGATATCCTAACTCTCAACGTACGCAGTAAAATATCACGCTTAAGTATTTTCCATAAAATGTACTATTATCAACCAACTCCTTCCTTCTACGGTACTACTACCTCCTAGCAGAGCATCTTCACGACTAAATCATTCTTGCCACGTGCCGCGAAGCAGTGGACGCACTAATTATATTAATCGAGCTTCTTTTCCCCTCAGACTGTTATAGACTGGGATGACCTGTCATCTGAAATAGTAATACAAGAGGGCCCCACCTCGTTTCGTAATGCTATAACTTCCTATCTCAGCTAATGGCTCGCGTAAATAATTTAGTATTAGTGTTTGCACTAGCATCGACCTTTCCCCGCCGCCGTTTTCTCTGCTTATCATTTCATGTTTTGCTGTTGTTAGTTCTCTAAATGCGCCAGCGATGTAAGCTGCCTACAACCTTTTAGTTTTTTTCATTTTTTGAAGTTTCTGCTTAATGCGTCAGAATTGTTAGTTGCCATCCCCCTATTAACTTGGTGTTTCATGTAATTTGTTTTTACGTGCATACAGCCCCCCCCCCCCCTTTTTAAGGGTATAATAAGACAATGAATAAATTAATGGTTTTCGGCAAAGGCCCTTTTTGTCGTGGGAGCCCATAATATTATTGTGCTGTGTTTGATGGACCCGCTTGGACAAACAACTGCTCATCGGCGAGAGCGAGACTTCCGTTGAATGTGGGCGACCTTCTTCGTTCTAGACTTTGTGTTCGCGACTTTCTATGCTGCCCGGGTCAGATTACGTATCTATCCCGGATTAAACGATATTGCTGTTTTATTGATAACTACTCTGCAATCATGCTTCCGGTTGTAGTCCTGTTTCCCTCCCTATCTCCACGGTCCTTCGTGCTTGATTAATAAGTTTGGCATGGCATGAAAACAGTGAAATTCTATTAACGTGAGACGCTCTTAGCTTAGGTTTTCAGATTACGTTAAGTTACAAAAAGCGTATCCGGGAAACTAACCGCGGATTGCTCAATGGGGTAGAGGCAGTGCAGTAAGCATTACTAACTCCATTGCCTCTAACTAACTCTAATTCTAGCTTTAACTCAAACTAAGTTTAACCTGAACGTGAAACATTCTTAACCTAGGTTTTCAGCTTAAGTAAACTCACAAAAATATTACAAGAGAACACTTAAGACGGCTTGCATGTAGGAATGCGAAAGCATTATAGTCCCATAGGTGAACTGCTTTCCACTAATGTTTCTACACGTATTAAAGGCTTCACGGCTTCCGCGACGAAGCATCTGCGTCGCCGTGCACATACCGAGGACAACGTCAAGGACGGCGTCTAGGAGGAGGTCGAGGACGACGTCAAAAACTACGTCAAGGGCGACCTCTAGGACGAAATATTGGACGACGTCGAGGACGACATCCTAGAAATCGACGCCAAGTACGGTGTCTAGGACTACCTCAAATCTAGGACGACGTCGAAGACGACGTCAAGGACGGCGTCTCAGAGGACGCCGGGGACGACGTCTGAATGACGTCGAGGACGACCTCTAGGACGACCTTAAGGACGGCGTCTAAAACGACGTCTAGAGGACGCCGTCTAGGATGGCCTTCAGGACGACCTCAAAGACGACGCCAAGGACGGCGTCGTCCTTGAGCATATGATTGTGCGGCGCGTGCTAACGTTAGGCCAGCGCATACCCGCCTTCCCCTCAACCCCAGCGCCGCCAGTAGTGCGGCTGGCTCCTTAGCAACAATGATGCCATTGCTATAGAACCACATGACGCGTTGCAGTCAATGAGAATTTAGGTGTCGTTTTCGGTGGAGAGACAACGCCGGCTTCGCTCCATGGTACTGCTAATGCTTTCGCATAAATAGCTTAAAGCGAATCTAACCGCTGATTGCTTAAGGGGTTGGAGTTAGTGTAGTTAGCACCACAAACTTTACTAGCTCTATTTAACACTCACTCTAACTATAATTCTAACTCAAACTAACACTAACTCCGCGCACTCAGCTAAACACTTGCTTTAGCGCTAGTGGCTTAGTAGCTCTAGCACTACACCAAGAACGTTCCATGTAGCAGCCCAAATTCGGGGCAATTTGCGACGTATTTTTACTAAATTTCATTCCGTACAACAGAGAAGTGTCACGTTTATAAATGGGTCGAGAATAATCTGCGTGTAATGATAGTGGTTTAATTTACTTCTGAGGGCGATTTAAAACAATTTTTTATTGTTCGTGTATGCGATCCATATGCAACAATGAATATGCAATGGTCGAAACAAAGCAGAGCTGTGCAGTATCGCGATACAATTGTATCGCAAAAGTATCTTAGAGATACTTTCGAGTATCTATCTTTGTATCGAGATGCATTTGAAAAAGGAATTTGTATGATAGTAACGAAATACATTTACGATGTATCGCTTGTATCGCGATGCTTTGACAGACTTAGGTATCTCGTTACATTTGTTGCCATTTTTAAGAAACATTTAAAGGATAAACATATCTGTTTGGTGCAAGTTGCTTCGGAATGTGAAATATAACCCGCCTTAGAACATAATCCTTCCCTATCACCAACATTTAAAACATAAACTGTGGTTTAAAGAAAGTAACTTGCACGAATAACGAAATCAGCTCCTCCCACAGACCCCCTCACTCTTTCCAATTTAGCAGAGCGAACGCTGTAAAGACGTTGAGTGGAGAAAACGTTCGACCCTGTTGTCCACTCCCCACACTATGGGTGACTCAGAAGCATATAAGACGACAGTTTGTGATGCACCCTACAAGGCAAAACAGGGTTCACTTCGGGCAGACGCCTTTTGTCAAGCACGCAGTCTTTACCGTTCTGTAACTATGTGGTTCAATGGGGGTACATTTTTTTAGCGGCATTAATGATAAATAAAGTGTTGTAGGTAAGGGGAAGTGCATACAATGACACAACCATTTATGCACAAGCTTAAATTACCGTTTCTGTTCGCCAAGGACCACGCGCTCCCTACGTAGCACCGATCAGGAACAAATGTATTTCTATGCGTATCTGTATCAGTCTTCCGGAATACTTTCTCGCCACCTTTGCAGAAGTATCTCAGATATATCCCGTTGCATAAAAGACAAGTGTGTCTCAGCATCTGTATTTTGGGCCTTTAAACACATGCATCTGTATTTGTGTTCCCAAATACTTTTTTAATATTTCTTCCCAGTCCTGTACAAGACTTAGGAGGTGTTGGTCCAGGTGTCCGGCCTGCTGAAGGAAGGCCGAAGGCACAGTGGCGAGTCTGGACTGCATCCCAAACTCTGAAAAAGAGGGTAGACAAATGTAGAAACTTTCATTTTCGCTACCTATGACAGCACCGTTACTCTCTCGACTTTACAAAGCGTGCCCGGTCACCAGCTCCGCGGCTTTTTATCGGAAGCTAAAAAGGAGAGAAAATTTCCTCCATCTCATGCTGAAAAACTGGAACCTGCGCTTGCCTAAGCCTCTCGTGTCTAAAAGCAAAATAGTGGTTCGCTTTATCATTATGTTCAATAGCATGAGACTAGGGGCAAAAGAAACCAGCTCGGTGTTCTGTTCTTTTTCTTCTTTTTTTTCTACCAGTATTAACAAGCTAAACAATTTAGCAGCAATAGAAAAACATCTAACAACACTGAGTGACTGCCGCGACATGACGGGACCGCGGAGATTGCAGGAAGCAGAGTTCGGCTGAATTCGTTTCACCTCTTTGGTGTGTTTGGCTGCGTCCTGTCCCGTGTGATGCGTGTTATGACATGTGCGGAACTGCTTGTGTTTTGACTTTATCGTAAAACTTATTTACTTAGTTTAGAATAAAGTTATAAACGTATGAACTGCCTCAATATTTGTAAAGCCAACTGTCCGTGATATTTTCCGATTTAAAATGGGAGCAGAGGAGACTTGCATAAGCCATGAAAATGCGGAGCCCCAACTTCGTCACAAAAAATGACAAACATTTTAGCGTTCACGGTTTAAAATGGCGCGATACAGATGTAGTTCTTCTACACATATAAATGTGAGAATAATTTCTACTTTTATGATATATTAATAAATCACTACTCTTTTCCGGGAGTGCGTGTTAATTTACGGGAATATACGGTGAGTTTGATTTTTAATCCAACAGATATTGATAAAAATATCGTGGCGGTTTCACAAATGTCGTCTTACTAGTGTTCTTCTTTCTTTTTTTCTTCTTTTCTTTTTGGTGGGGGGGGGGGCTTATTGGACGATGGTAGGAGAATAATCGACCCGGTAATTGAATAATTATTTAAAATCGAATAATTGGCTTGGCCTCTAAAAGGAATCACCGTCAATACTGCATTATCAGCATGATTTATCAAGAATGTCTTAAAAAGTCAGTCATTTTACTTTAGTTAATTAACCTCATGATCTATTGCTGCTTTTTAAAAGGCGCTGGATTAAAATATACAAGTCATTCCCTCGGAAACCTTCAAAGGAATATTAAGTAGGAGTAATATTTGGTCAGCCTCCGTGTTTTTGCGACAAATATGCCAGAAAATATTCAAGTGGAATTCAAAAATGAGACTGCCATATATAGCGATCGAGTGAACTTGGCATTCGTAGTCAAAGGGCCGAGATTGGTTCCGCTGGTGTTTTGTTGTTGTTTGTGGGTTATTTTGCCTGTATATTTTTGTGCAGGGTAGCGTATATTTGCTGTTTTCTTTGTATATACCTCGTGAATGGCGAGATAAAACGAAAGACGTCATTTCGATATTATTTTCCAGTTTTGAGCGTAATATCAAGGAAGGTACATCAATCGAACTACGTGTCCCTAGGCGCCAAACCGCCACATGCGAACACTGTCGTCTCTCCAGCGTGAGGTATGAGGCCCGGGTTTGAAGACGGATTTTTGGAATGTCTCACTGCCTGTAAAAAACGGGGAAAAGGCAGATACGCCGTGTGCTGCCACTCTAGTGGAAACCGCTGTCACTCTAATGAAACGCCGGGCTACCGTGTTGGTTTAGGGAAGGAAGTCTTCCTACATTAGCATGAGAAAGGTGAAAATTTCATTACCATGGGACGACAAAATGTTCTCCCTTTTGAGAGAAAGAAATTCACTCCTTTTCTGGGGTATTATATTGAACATTTATGTTTCTTCTTTCAGGGAGAAAGTCCTACTTAATATTTTCTTAGAGTGCAAGGTTGCTGCGCATCTGCTCTTCCGGAATGCCAGTTGGAAGACGTACTGGTCACCGTCGCTAAGGCTCAGAATGATGTATGAACCTTTCCGCCTGAAAGGGGAAAGGTTAATAAAATACAAAGTCGTTACCCTCTTCGGGAATTCGTCCACTTTGGAAAGCCAAAGTTCACCTCATTCTTAAAGCAATCCTCAAACGCATTTTAAGTGAGCTACATCTACCTGATGAAGCAAATCCAGTTTAACATTTTAGACTGCGAAACTTTCAGACGCCTTATGAGTCAGTCATTCATTCAGTTAGTCATTCAGTCATTCAGTCATTATGTGTTATTCTTTGAGCATTGCATTCAGAATTTAAGTTCACACTCTCATGCCTTCCGTCACAAGCATTGTTTTCAATTACCCCTCCTCCACACTCGATATACCAAAAGTGCACGAGCATGCTCTCAGGCAGCACACCAGTGTTGGCCCAAAGATGGCGCAACAGGGGATTCATCGGGTTTTAATATTGAACCCAATATTTAGGTGTAACCCACTGTAACATTGGGCCAATTAAAATTCTAATATTGGGCCAACACTGCTGCAGGATTGTTTCGATTATTACGCCAATGTTTGAATTCCTATTTATCCGATGATATAATAATATCTCTAACCAGAATTGGGCCATGATTTCAAAACCTTTTCTCAATAATCCCAAGCAGTATGGCGATAGTCGGCCAGTCTCGTGCCAATATCAGCCAAATGTTCAGCTTTGATGCACGGCCCGATATTCGGAAGTTATGGGCGTACCGTCGTTTCCCTACCGACCTCGTATTGGCGCAATATCGTGTAAATACTCTACGATATCAGACTTTCGCCCGGAAATCGGCGCGATAACGTGCGAGCACTCTGCTGTTGGGCCACTGAGTCGGCCGGGCATCGCATATGCGTTTATTCTCTATCGGCCGGACGTCGTGTAAATCTGCTTTGTATCGGCCGTTGCATATCAATCGCATACACGAACAAAGTTATTTTCGATCGCTCGAAGAAGTTTATTAAACCACTAACAGTATTCACAGCTTATTATCAACATATTTCAAAGGTGCTATACTTTTCTGTGAATCGAGAAGCAACTTATTAAATAGAATTACACTTTTTTCAAGCCAAGCAAAACGCATAAATCAAACACATAGAGATTGAGTAGGAAGCAGGACTAGTATCAGCTGCATGCTTTCAATGTTTTTAGGAATAAAGCATCGATATTCAGTCCGTGATATATGCATAATCTGACTCAGGAAGCAAGGAGCAGCGCAAACACAAAGTCGACAAAAGAAGGTCGCCCACATTCAACGGAAATTTCGCTGTTGCTGATGGGCAGTTTCTTGTCGAAGCGCGTCCAACAAACATAGCAAAATAATTCCACGGACTTCAACGAAAAAAAGGAAAGTTGTTTACAATCCCCTTGAACGCCGAATTAGAGCGCAGCTCTTGAGGAGGATAAGGGGAAGGAACGGAGAGGAGCTAGGGTATATGCCCCTCCCCCTCATCCGTACCCTCCTTCCCTGCTCCTCTCGCATTTAGCGGTAAATTTTCGCTAAATTTCCCGTGAAACTAAGGGGAAAACATTCCCCGCTAAATTTAGCGGGAACATTTTTCCGCTAAACTTAGAGGGGAATTTCTCCCGCTAAATTTAGCGAAACAATTTTCGGTGAATTTGGCGGGGAAATTTTTCTGCTATATTGAGCGGGGAAATATGTTCGCTAAAATTAGCGGGGAAATTTTTCCGCTAAATTTAGCGGAACATTTTTCCGCTTAACTTAGCTGGATATTTTCCCCGCTAAATCAAACGGGTAGTTTTTTCCGCTCAATTTAGCGGGAAAAGTTTTCCGCTAAACTTAGCGAGATCTTTTTCCGCTAAATTTAGCGGGGAAATTGTTCCACTAAATTTAGCGGGGAAAATTTTCCGCATAATTTAGCGGGAAATCAATAGTCACGTGACAAATTTTCGTCCAAGGGTTCTTGTCCTACTGTTAGCGGTGATGTGTTTCGCTTCGCCCCTCTGATTTGCTTGAAGCGGCCGTCCCGCTGGTTCACAGCCACACGAAGACAGAAAAGCATGTAGGGAGGCTTAACAATAGGCGAGGTCGAAGGGAGATGGACAATGCAGCTAAGCTCCAGCAATTTTTTTTCTGCCTTTCTCGGGTTTAAAGTAAGCAAATGGCGTTTTGCATAATCCTTTCTTTAAACGTCGCTTTAGAGTTGGCCAAGCAATTGCAATACCTCACCAGCATAGCCGATTCAAAAACGACACCTAGGTGGGTCGACCAAAAGCGGCCGCCGATACGGTATGCCAGGATGGCTTCGGCGCGACCCATCCGATACTTTACAGATATTGTCATGATCGAAATGGTATAGGCAGAATCTTTGAGTTTTGACGCCGAAAATTGCCGCAATACTATGAGCTGCCTGGGAAGGATTGCTGAATAGCAGCATGATCGTCTATATTCATATTTTGTATCACAGGATGTGTGCATCCGAGTTCGTTCGGAGTTAGTGCCACGTGTGCACGGTAGGTTTTGGTGATTCTTTTTATTTTTTTTGGGGGGGGGAGGGGGAGGGGGGATTCAATTTCATGTTTGTCGAGAGTTAGGCCGAACTGAAACACATTCCATGGTGTATGCTCGCATTCTTTTGATGATTGTTCTCGAGTTCCTGGTCGATTGATAGCCGCTATTAAAAGTTATGGGTAAGTGAGGGGAAACGACTTGCCGACATGGTCTCCTTTCTTTATCACGACTGTAATTTTACCGAGAGTCATCATCAGGACGCTAAAATGAATAGCTGTGGGGTTTCCCAGGCCCCTATCCGTTCAACAAGCAAGCACGGGAGCGTAAATGACATGATACGGGCCGCCGCCATGAAAAGGGCGTGCTGTCGTTGCTTTTGGTGGTCGTGTGACTACCTCGGGGCCCATCTGCAGGATATTGGTGATGGCGGCGTTGGGCATCTGCGGGCCCCCCTGCCGGAAAGCATCGGTGTCCGAGGGCCTGCACGTGCTGGGAGCAGCCTGGCGAGCTCCGGCGGCAGGCCGCAGAAGTAGGATATAGAGCCTCCCGCCTGTCTGGCGCGTAATGGCCGAGAGAACAATAAAGGAAGTTGAGAATACGGGTGACGGAGATTGGCGAGGAGGACTCTTGCGCGGGAACCGGGCAACGACAGACATTCGCGGCGGTGGCGACAAAGACGCCGAGTTGGGTGACGCGTCCCGGTGACATGATCTGGACTTATTCCCCAGATTTGACCCTCGATGGCGACGTCCACAGGATCCGGTGTGGACTACACCGCTAGGACGATCGGCACGCAGTATACTGTAGCGGCGCACCCCTCCCAGACTTCCTCGATGACCTTCCCCGATAAAAAGAACCCTTTCTGTAGAGAGCTATGCGTTTCTTTGTCAGGTTCATCCGGAGACAGGGGACTGGCGAATCGGACTAGAAACATACAACTCGTTCTCACCGTTCGCGGTGCTGCCACTTCGCAACCAGGTTTTAGAGTCCTGGAAGAACCACAGGTAAGGTCACCATTAAGATTTAGTTGGTTTGACTGCACTTTGATCCACATGACTGTCTCTGGTTGTAGCGCTGTCGTAGTAGCAATGTGAGTGTCCAAAGTTTCTCTTTCAGGAACTGAGGATGACTGAAAGAAGTGCTTAGAAGGTTTTCCAATACACTTACTCCAAGGAATGCAGATGAAGCCCAGAGAAGAATGACATCACTCAAAAGAGTTGAAGAAGCAGAGAACGCGATGTCTAGAAGGTCGAAATATAGAACCAAAAACGGGGAAGTTGCGCGTACTCGACACACGTGTCTTGCCTTGGAAGCAGAGTTTCTTGACAGGCAGTGGAACATTTACAGTAAAAGAGTCGGCATCATTTTGTACCCAAGAATTATTGGTCATACAAAGTTTTGCATTGTATCAAAATTTCTAAGTGATGCGCGAGCAAATACTGTTATGTTTAGTGCCACGTTTCCTCCGGTTACTATGTTTCTTCCCACGATCAGTAGATAAAACTGGGTATTCAGGGAACAGTTTAATATCCAAGAAAAGAAAAGACGTATAAATATCAATCCCCCCTTTTTAACCAGGACAGGAAGGCAGGGGACTGACGTTAACTGGTATATAACTGATACGAGTGGCTTTTGAATAGTTATATCCGACCCTGCACTCAGAAACAGGTTGTGGCGTTTCCAATGTAGCAGGACCAGCTGAGCATTCGGACGCAAAATGGCATTGACGGTCACATTGGTAGCACGGCCCAGCAGTAGCATGCCGTGAACAAGCAGATGCGGCTGAGGATTGCGCTTAACTGGGAAATTGTGAACGGTTGTACTAACTCCAGGAAGTGCTGAGTTTGCATGCGGTTCGTTGCCCATTGAGCAGCTCTCATTTTTAAAGCGTGTCCGAGGGCGGCTCGTATTGTTTCTTGACATGCAAGCCTTACAAACTCGTGGACCTCAGGGTTGCCTAGGGCATCCACAAACGGGGCTGTGCCGAGGCGAATCATTTGATCGGACTTTGTGCCAGGAAAGGATTTGTAGGTCTAACGCCCTACACTTGCAGCAACGTCTAGAAAAGTCTCGCTTGTTTGTTGACGCCGCAAACGTAATTCTGCATAGAATGCTCGCTGCAGATGTGCATCACCAAAGCGATCGCGCAAGCTCGCGAACAATGCTGCATAGGTGAGCCCGGTTCCGTGGAGCGCGTGAACAAAGCCGAGGGCAAGGCCATTAGTCGTGTGATGGCAGCGCGTGAATTATTATCTTCAGTTCAGTGGTTTCCATTTGAAATAATGTAAACCTCTTACAGGTTAATATCCATTGGTGTTTCGCCACTAAATAGCTCTAAATTGAGCCGAGATTGTCCAGAAAATTGCGTTGGGCTTGTGAAATTAGTGCACAACTGTGAGGACAGCCGATTGCGGCGTTTGCTAGAGCGTTTTCACAGCAGCTACTCCGACGGCATATATCGGCATGGCTTGCTAGAGCGTTATCAAAGCAGCTACGCGACGGCAGATGTCGGCAGGCGATGGTTGTTTGAGTCTGCAGTTCCAGCAGTCTTGCAATGTCTCCAAAGTCACCGCTGCCGTTGGAATGTTCGTTGGTGCTGCAACCGATTGTAATGAGGCTTCATCTGGTTGCTGGGCTAGGGAAGACTTCAATGTCACCTCTGTCGTCGAAATGTCTGCTGATACTGCAACCGATTGTGAAGCAGCTTCATCTGGTTGCTGGGCTAGGGAAAACGTCAATGTCACCTCTGTCGTCGAAATGTCTGCTGGTGCTGCAACCGATTGTAAAGCGGCTTCATCTGGTTGCTGGGCTAGTTAAGACTTCAATGTCACCTCTGTCGTAGAAATGTCTGCTGGTGCTGCAACCGATTGTGAAGCAGCTTCACCTGGTTTCTGGGCTTGGGAAGACGTCAATGTCACCTTTGTCGTCAAAATGTCTGCTGGTGCTGCAACTGATTGTGAAGCGGCATCATCTGGTTGCTGGGCTAGGGAAGACTTCAATGTCACCTCTGTCGTCGAAATCTCTGCTGGTGCTGCAACCGATTGTGAAGCAGCTTCATCTGGTTGCTGGGCTAGGGAAGACGCCAATGTCACCTCTGTCGTCGAAATGTCTGCTGGTGCTGCAACCGATTGTGAAGCGGCTGCATCTAGTTGTTAACTTCAGGAAGCGGCTCACCGGAAGGCATCCCTTGTGCCAGCAAAGGTGCTTGCCGGGTTTCGGTCGGCATCCCACAGCTGCCACAACTTTGTAATTGTTTATTCTTGGTCTGCTCGACGTTCCAGCCCTTGGTGCCCGTTCCGAGTTCCGAGCTCTGCTATTCTACTTTTTTTAAATATTTTTGCTGTTACAATGTTTATTTTGTCGAATTATTTTTTTTGTTGTTTCAGGCGTTTATTGCACACATCGGCAAACGCCGACATACACTTGTATTGACCGTGGCGCGTGCACCATTGAACGCTAGAGCACCGCTTTTATAGTCGCGGCTTGAGCACGTCGCAGACGGAAGTTGACGGTGGTGGAATAGCAGAAGGTGCCAGAGGCGCCGCGCGACCGTTGCGTCTAGACTGTAGGCTGACATTAGGCAGTTTAGACGGACCGGACGTCGATATAGGCAGACACTAGGCTTGCGTACGTGTGCGGCCGAGCAGCCAAGGCAATCGAGAAGTAAAGGGCGGGACCGCTGGCAGGTGAGCTAAGCTCTGATAGGGACATGGCCTTCACCAAACTTGGGTCATGAGGCGTAAATATTGACCAAAAAGCGTATATTTTTTGTGTAAAACTTATTTTGGTGTGTTCGTGTCACATCTACGCATTTACGTGAGGTTTTGTGTTCCGTTTAAAATACATCACGATCTCCTAAAAGTTCCTGATGATAAAGCCACGCAGCCATCCACATGTAGCGTTTCATTATTTCCCGATACTTTTTTTTTTGTACGGTGTTGTGCGGCAAGCTAACAAAACGCTCGAAGTTGGTGCCATAAAAGGTATACTAAAAGGCACGTTAGGAGTCCCTCTCCACGATTCCGACATAGCGTCTCGCGTATGCGCTTTTCACGGCCTCCAAGTGGAGCGAAAAATGAAACTGGTCAACAAAAACTCCATATTGGATTATTCAAATCCTGTTTGTGTAAGGACTAGAGTGAACTATTAACAGATCCTGCCGTAAAATGCTTTACGAATCAAGAGATGCCGGTGTGCTTAACGCGTCTAGTGATTCCCACCTGTTGAGAGCCACAACAAGCACTCTTCAAACAAATTCAACTGAACGGTTAAGGATGGCTTCATTTTCAAATGTACGGCAGAGCGGTGCTTCCAACGAACCCGCCCGCGAAGATCATTAGCACTTAAAGTCCCGTTTAGTTAGTAGGGTATACAACGCAAATTAAACAACGTAAATGCCTGGCTGCAGTGTATCTAGGATGTGAAATATGTTCCTAGAAGGGGCATTTCGGGTTATTCTAAATAAATATATACGCTCCCTCCAACGATACCTTGATATTTGACCGTTGCTACCAATATCTGAACGTCTACTGGTACAACAAGTGTTCACATGCATGCCACTACATGTAGGTGCATTGCAAATGAAGTAAACCTAAAGGAATTATAAATTTTAAGTATACTTAAAACTTCCTCGCCAGCAGATTTTTGCGTTCTTTTGGTGTTTACGGCAAGACCATAAAATCGCCTTCCTTAAACAACAAACTGACGCATTGCTACAGTTATCATCTAAGCTGCTGTTGTACCTAAAAAAAAAAAAAAAAAGATGAGACATGCATTTATTGTTTTTATTGTGAGCGGTGGTATCCGAAGAGGGGATCATAAATCGGAAACGCTTCTCTGGGTCCTTGGAAAGCGAGGCTCTTCTTGGAGAGCAGCCGCTCTAAACGACGGTAGTACTGGAGATTGTCGTGGCCGTCCGAACCGCCCTAGAAATGTGTGCTCTGAGGAAACGCGAGCCTTGCATTTTTCCGGGCAGAGAAGGGAAGGATTGCGCAATCCACTGCTCCGATTTCTCTTCGTATCGCCATATAATACAATTGAGAGTCGGTTCCTGCTTCGCGCAAAACACACGAGGCGGATATGATTTTACGGTCCGCTCACTGCTTTCAAAGAAGAACGCCCGCTCAAAGCTTCCCGTCTTGGGGTCGGGAATCGAGCCTCGCCGGCTGAGGCTATCCCTAGTGGTCTGCACAGGCCGATATTTAGAAGCCCGGCCCAGCCTGGCCCTCTGTCTCTTAAGCCCGGGCCCGCCCGCGGTGCGCTAGCAATTTTCGACAGCCGGCCCGGGATGGCCCGGCCCGAGGCTAATTTTCACGCACCTGCTGAGGCCCGCTCTATTTCCGCCCAGTGTGAATTACTCACAAATTGCGCGACATGACAATTTAATTGCTCGCCATTGTTACACATGATGACTACGGTGCTTTATAATCACTAAAGAAACCATCTTCTCTTTTGTGCTGCTTTACTAGCTGTCAAATATATAGGAGAAGCAGTAATAGTTCACAACGGTAGCACAGTTCCTTGTGTCAAAATTCTTTTGTCTTGAAATTTAGGGCCTTGAAACTCCTGAAGAATCCTAGAGCCAAATTTTACCTTGTTTGGCCAGAGCGTGCTTAAGTGTCCCTAATTTGCCAAGCAAGTGTCAAAGTAAGGCTTCACTCCTGGTTGTGCGGCTCTCATTTCGGCATCTTGGGCGTAAATCGCCAATGAAGTGCCAGAGTGTAGGAATTCCTTTGCTGCTACCAGTCTTGGTGAATGGCACAAAGCGTGGGTTCAACAACAATTAGTCATTTATTGGCTCTTATAGCTACTCGCCA
Organism: Ixodes persulcatus; assembly: GCA_013358835.2. Taxonomy (NCBI): domain Eukaryota; kingdom Metazoa; phylum Arthropoda; class Arachnida; order Ixodida; family Ixodidae; genus Ixodes; species Ixodes persulcatus. The sequence continues at coordinate 195,308 of JABSTQ010010726.1, forward strand.
AAACCTAAATGGCCCTCGCGCATACGCTGCGAGTCTGCGACGGCCTTTTATCAGCGGCGAAGCGCCGCTCGCATTACCAATTACACTTCGCCTCCTCGCGGTGGAAATGAACACGGAGAATTTTTGCATGCGGGACACCGCGTCCAACCCTTCGGATCCCCAGGTTGCCAACACATCTCTCCCCTTCCAGAAAACAAGTAGGTGAGGTCTTAAAAGGTCTTAAGGTGGCCTTCCTTCTAAATCAGCAAGGGTCACCGCAGATCGGCGAGCGCTGGTCCAACGTTAGTACTTCCAGAACGAACCGATGCGGCAGTGGTGGGTCTGATGATGCGAGCTTCATCAACGACGCTACGTATCTGGCACGAGGCACTAGAAATAAAAAAACAAAATGAAGCCATAGAGCGCTAGGAATACGCGGAAGCGTCCGAGGATGACGCCTGCCCAACTTCGATTCGGGAGCACGGCTACTTTCTCTTATCCTTCCTAAAAACTAAAGAGGGCATGAGAATGATGCAGTAAGGTCTCGTGCTCCTTCTTTCGTCGTCTTCACCGCCGTCGCAGGTTGTATCTTGGCAGAGACGGTGTGGAATCTTCCGAGAGGTTGTCCGGATCGTTGCCACTTGGAACCTGCGACACATCTACCTCCTGGGGTTCATGGAAAGCATTTAGGTCGGCGATATGAATGGACCCGCACATTCCACCAGATTCGCGATGCCCCAGCACATAACACAGCTTGGAGAGCTTCTTTATAACACAGTAGGGTTCACCCATCTAAGTGCTAAAGAGGCCGTGAAGTCTCTAGCAGCATCACTCAGCGGATGAGTTAGCCTCAGCACCAGATCTACTACCTTGAACTGAATCGGTCATCCACGGCAGTCATCTTTTGTGTGGCGAAGTCCCGACCATTTATGGCACGTTGAGGCCTGTCTCGGTCATGAGATGTTGGGTACGACTGCTTCCCGCTGAATCCTAACGCAGTTCCCTTCAAATTGACCGGCGCTAGGTCCGGCCCTGGCGGGACTTTGAGGACCACAGATGACCGGCCTTCGCAACACAAATATATCTGGCGTGGATGGCCGATCGTCCAGAGGCATTTGCCAACGCCTCCCGACTGCAAGAACACCCGAACCAGAAAAACTGGTAATACTGGTCCCCGCGGCCCGTAGAACTGAACCCACAACAAAGTCGTTCGAGACGCGTAAGAAAATCACTGTGCTCGGCGCTCCAATCAGAGCACTCCTGGATACTGGGGCAAACATATCAGTTATTGGAGCCTCGGAGGTTTGTGAAAAGGGAAAAATCTTAAGTTCGGGAAAGTAGGTGTAAACTTGCAGGTCAAGATCTGTACTACCTACTGGAGGCGCCTTGAGACAGCAAATGTTTCTCCACTACAAAAAAAAAAATGAAGAACCCGGTTTGTGAATCTGCCAGGATTACGAGTACCCATGATATTCGGTCGAGATTTCGTCATGGCGAAAGGCATTACAATATACTTTGCTCAAACTCTCTACCGGCTGGGAAACGAGACTGCGCTAACGCCATTTACCAGAGGAAAAAACAGCATTTTTGGGCACGCGATTTCATTGAACTTTGCATGACAGGAGTTTTTGCTCCCAGACAGAGTCAACTGGGTGGTGGAAAAGTATCCCGGTAGCAGCTATCAGATGAAGCAGCCCAGCCTCTGCTGACGCACCTTCGCCGATGCTCGCGGAAAGCCCTATTCGCAAACAACCATAGGGTGTTAGGGGCAACAGAAACAAATTTCATTCGCGTGTCTTCCAATAGGGGTGGCCGAAAATGCGAGTCTGAATCTGCCCGACTTCAAACGTCCGTTTATCTTGCAGACTGACGCAAGCAATTGCGGACTCGGAGTGGTTCTTTTACAGAAACATGACAACGTTCTTCGTTCGGTGGCCCTCAACAGTCACACGCTCCCCGGACTAGAGCGTAACTACTCAACGACGCAAAAAAGTGCCAGGCGGTTATTTTTGCGGTTAAGAAGTTCGACACGTACCTTAACGGCGCTTTGCTTTGCATTAAAACTGATCACATGGCTCTCTATTGGCTCAAAGGGCTCCAAACCCCCAAAGGACGTCTCGGTCGAAGGGCTCCTACGCTGCACCGTTACAAGTACACTATTGACTACAAACGTGGCGTGACTAACAGCGTGGAAGACGCGTTGTCCCGTGCTCCTCTTCTCGGCGCAATATGCAGGCGGATCTCCCCTTGGTGGCACCGGCCAGTGAGGCGCCCATCACATCGAATTTGCGGTGGAGAACCTGGTGAGCAGAGAGGAACTACGGGTGGCCCAGCTGTCCGAACGACTTTGTCAGAAGGTGACACACCGCCTGGCAGAAGAAAGCACAGCCGACACCGGGAGTCCCATAGGCTTCGAATCACTCTTTATGAGTAGCGAAGTCATCTTGCTACGGTACCTCCCCCATGCAGTCAATGGGTCCTGCGGCCCGCTGTTCTGGACTGTAATAACTCGTAAACTGCACAACTCATTTATAATAGAAATGCATCATTCCGCCCTGGGAGGCGAAAGCAGCGGGAGCAAGTTACGAGTTGCCTCAAATTGCAACGCGGCCAGACATGAGTTAGGATGTAATGAGGTACGCACGAAGATGCACGGTTTGTAAGAAGTGTTCAACCATCAGGTTTAAAGCAGTCAATCGATGAAAGTACCCTTGAGAGTGTGTTGCGTGTGACGTTGTCGGTCCCTTTCCCGATAGCCTACGTGGCAGTCAATATTTGCTAGTAGTGACCGACTACTTCACGAAATGGGTCCAAATGTTTTCTTTGCTGAAGCTAATAAGCGTTGCTTTTCTGCAACGCTCATTATAGACAACAGGTCTTATTTGCTAGAAAAGTGTTCATTGATGCGTGTAAGGCACTAGGGATGTGGCACGAAACGCACTTTTCCCTACCATCCGCAAGCGAATATCTCGGAAAGAGTTAACCGTAACCTGAAGCGGATACTTGTAGAGGGTACAGAGCAACTTTAACACTGGGACGCAAAACTCGCAAAAATGGCATTCGCTACCCGACAACAATCAACAGCTCCACGGGTTTTACTCCGGCTTAACTTTTGTAAACAGCTAGCGTTTTGCCTGGGAAAATACCTTCTTTGCACAGATCCAGCAAGTATGCAGCGCACCACTACGAAATTCGCAGAACATCTCCGGAATCGTTTCACGGAAAACTTGCGGGAAGCTCAAGAGAGCGTCGACGTCTCGAGACTGCAGCAGTCCAACCAGTACAACAAGGGGAAGCGAAATCTGCAGTTCGAGGTAAGTGATCTGGTGCTGCAGCGAAATCATTCACCGAGTGCATGGTGCTGCGAAAGGCTTCACGGCCTTTTTAGCAAAGGTATAGGAGGGCCCCTTATGCGTTAGCAAGAAGCTCTCCAACCTCTTTTACAAGCTTGTACATCTCGAATCTTGTGAAGTGTGCGGGTCCATTCATGCCGCCGACCTAAATGCCTTCCATGAAACCTAGGAGATACAGGTGTCGCAGGCACCAGATGAAAACTATCCGGACAACCTCTTTGAACAGTCCACACCGTTTCTGCCGCAGTATAACTTGCGACGGCGGTGAAGACTGTGAAAGAGGGATCATACGAACCGTAAGTCCAATATTTTCGTGCCCTCTTTGGTTTTCTTAGGGATCGCGGCGCGGGCGATAACGGTCAATAAATGACTGCGTGTTTTTTAACCAGTGCCTTGTGTCTCTCTTTGAATTGCGCAAGACAGGCTTCACATTCGGTTGTCCTGTTTACATGTGGCAACTTTACGCCTGAATTCCCCCCCAAAAAAGTCAGATTTTGTCTGCGCTTCTGTTTATTCGGTTCATTTATGACTCAAGTCTCACACTTCAAAAACTATGTGGAAAGACAAAGAAAAACATGAAATGCCAAAAACTTATTCCCTGGCACTAAAGGCTTAGTGCTAAGCCGTATTAGGTGAGAGTGAGGCCCCTAGGATTACCAAGCTTGTCCTCAGTTCGGCGTTTCTCTGACGTGCTACATGGTCATTTATTTCCGAGCTGTACAAATACAGGTCAGACTCTTTTCCTGCACAGTTTGCACTGTGCTTCTTGGGGTTTCGAGCTGGGGCTATAAAGTTCACGTTTTCTGCAGAAGTCTTTCGAAGCCAAGATTTAGGGGTAGTATAATATGTACATCTTTATTAACCGTTCAAACAGTTTAAGTGTCCCTCTAAAAATATCCATCCCGTTGCAAGTACCCCAACGTTGGGTGCGCGCAATATATACAAAACCACAAAATGTCAAATCTAGGTTTAACAAAAGACGGGAGATTTTCTTTCCAGATCGAGGTAAGCGATACAAATTCATCAAGAATTGGATTTAGTAGTTCATACGAACCCTCCGGTGACACTAATTGTGATCTGACAGTAAACATCACTCGATATCAATCTGTCAAAAACATTGTGAATCACCTTTCTTTCTTTGAGGTTACACACGTCTTTTTAGATTTGCTTTTTGATGTTGCAAGAGATAACGACACAAAGCGTTTGAAGTAATCGGAGAAGTGACCTTTTATTCAGCATGTAACGGTCAATTACTTTCCTTCTGAAAGAAAAAAGTTATCTAATATACTATTCCTTATTCAAGAGTAACTGTAATTATTGACTTTTCGAGTAACATGTACACGACCAGGGCTGAACAGTATAGCGATACAAATGTATCGCGATAGTATCGTAGAGATACTTTCGAGTATCTGTATCTCTGTATCGAGATACATTTGAAAAAATGCATTTGTATCTTAGTAGGGAAATGTATTAACTATGTATCGCTTGTATCACGATACTTTGACAGACTTAGCTATCTCGTTACATTTGTTGCCATATTTAGGATAAATAAAAAAATATATCTGTTTGGTGCAAGTTGCTTCGGAGTGTGCAAAATAAACCCGCTTTATAACATGATCCTTCTCACTCGCCAACATTTGAAAAAAAAAGTATTGTTTAAAGAAGGTTACTTCCAAGAAAAACAATATCAGCTTCACCCATAGAGCCCTCCACTATTACAAATTTAGCAGAGCGAACGCTGTAAAGAAGCTGAGTCGAGAAAGAGTACGGCCCTGTTGTCCAATCTCCCCACTCTATGGGTGACTCAGAAGCATATAAGGCGGCAGTTTGAGATGCACCCTACAAGGCAAAACAGGGTTCACTTCGGGCAAACGCTTTTTGTCAAGCATGGTACGCAGTCCTTACCGTTCTGTAACTATGTGGTTCAACGGCGGTGACATGTTTTTTTAGCGGCATTAATGATAAATAAAGAGTTCGAGGTAAGGGGAAGTACATACAAAGACACAAACATTTATACAGAAGTATAAAACTACTGTTTGTATTCGCCACGAACCACGCGCTCCCCACGTGGCACAGTTCGGAAACCAATGTATTTCTAGGCGTATCTGTATCATTTTTACACAATACGTTTTCGCCGTCTTTGCACAAGGATCTCATAAATATCCCGTTGCATAAAAGACAAATTAATCTCAGTATCTCTATCTTGGGCCTTTAAACACATGTATCTGCAGTATTTGAATTCCCGTATACTTTTTTGAATATTTCTCCCCAGTCCTGTACAAGACTTCGGAGGTGTTGGTACAGGTGTCCGGCCTGTTGAGGGAAGGCCGAAGACAGAGTGGCGACTCTGGACAGCATCCCAAACACTAAAAAAGAGGGTAGACAAATGGAAAAGCTTTTATTTTTGCTACCTCGTACAGTACTGTTCCTCTCTCGACTTCACAAAGCGTGCCCGGTCACCAGCTCCGCGGCTTTTCATTGGAAGCTAAAAAGGGGAGAAAATTTCCTCCATTTGTTGCTGAAAAAGTGGAACTTGCGCTTGCCTACGCCTCTCGCGTCTAAAAGCAAAATAGTGGTTCGCTTTATCATTACGTTGAATAGCATGAAACCAGGGACGAAAAAAAAGAAGCGCGGTTCTGTTCTTTTTTGTTTTCTAAGAGCAATAACAAGCAAACATTTTAGCAACAATATAAATACTTCAAAAAATACTGGGCGATTGCCGCAGTATGGCAGGGCCGGAAAGATTGCAAGAAGCAAAGTTCGGCTGAATTTGTTTCGCCTGCTTGGTGTGTTTGGCTCGTCCCGTCCCGTGTGATGTGTGTCATGACTTGTGCGGAACTACTTGTGGCTTTGACACTACCTTAAAACTAATTTCCTTAGTTTAGACTAAAGTTATCAACGTATGAACTGCACCAATATTTGAAACGCCAACCGTTCATGATAATTTTATATTTCAAATGGAAGCAGCCCAAGTAACATTGATATGTTGTAGATATGTTGCGAGAATGTTCCGAATGTTGTGGGAGTGTTGGGGGATTTTGCGCAACGATCGCCAATATGTTTCTGAGGCAACATTGATCGGCACGACAAAGGCGCAGCGTTAGGCTACTGTTTCGAACCCAATGCTGCCTGGGGAACTGTGTATTAACAGTCGGGAAAAGGTTGAAGGTACAACGTTTGCTAGGCGGCATAATTTAAATGTTGCGCAACTGCAGCGCGCGACATGTTCCTTAAGCAACGTTGTATCAGTGTAGTACAGATGCGAAAATCGCAACGTTGGGTAGTGAACTGTTTCCAATCTGTTTCTGACGCAACATTGATCGGCACGACAAAGGCACAGCGTTAGGCTACTGTTTCGAACCCCATGCTGCCTGGGGAACTGTGTATTAACAGTCGGGAAAAGGTTGCAGGCACAACGTTTGCTAGGCGGCATAATTTAAATGTTGCGCAACTGCAGCGCGCGACATGTTGCTTAAGCAACGTTGTATCAGTGTAGTACAAAGGCAAAAATCGCAACGTTGTGTAGTAAACTGTTTCCAATCTGTTTCTGAGGCAACATTGATCGGCACGACAAAGGCGCAGCGTTAGGCTACTGTTTCGAACCCCATGCTGCCTGGGGAACTGTGTATTAACAGTCGGGAAAAGGTTGAAGGTACAACGTTTGCTAGGCGGCATAATTTAAATGTTGCGCAACTGCAGCGCGCGACATGTTGCTTAAGCAACGTTGTATCAGTGTAGTACAGAGGCAAAAATCGCAACGTTGTGTAGGGAACTGTTTCCAATCTGTTTCTGACGCAACATTGATCGACACGACAAAGGCGCACCGTTAGGCTACTGTTTCGAACCCCATGCTGCCTGGGGAACTGTGTATTAACAGTCGGGAAAAGGTTGAAGGTACAACGTTTGCTAGGTGGCATAGTTTAAATGTTGCGCAACTGCAGCGCGCGACATGTTGCTTAAGCAACGTTGTATCAGTGTAGTACAGAGGCAAAAATCGCAACGTTGTGTAGTGAACTGTTTCCAATCTGTCTCTGAGGCAACATTGATCGGCACGACAAAGGCGCAGCGTTAGGCTACTGTTTCGAACCCCATGCTGCCTGGGGAACTGTGTATTAACAGTCGGGAAAAGGTTGAAGGTACAACGTTTGCTAGGCGGCATAATTTAAATGTTGGGCAACTGCAAGGCGCGGCATGTTGCTTAAGCAACGTTGTATCAGTGTAGTACAGAGGCAAAAATCGCAGCGTTGTGTAGTGAACTGTTTCCAATCTGTTTCTGAGGCGACATTGATCGGCACGACAAAGGCGCACCGTTAGGCTACTGTTTCGAACCCCATGCTGCCTGGGGAACTGTGTTTTAACAGTCGGGGAAAGGTTGAAGGTACAACGTTTGCTAGGCGGCATAATTTAAATGTTGCGCAACTGCAGCGCGCGACATGTTGCTTAAGCAACGTTGTATCAGTGTAGTACAGAGGCAAAAATCGCAACGTTGTGTAGTGAACTGTTTCCAATCAGTTTCTGAGGCAACATTGATCGTCACGACGAAGGCGCAGCGTTAGGCTACTGTTTCGAACCCCATGCTGCCTGGCGAACTGTGTATTAACAGTCGGGAAAAGGTTGCAGGTACAACGTTTGCTAGGCGGCATAATTTAAATGTTGCGCGACTGCAGCGCGCGACATGTTGCTTAAGCAACGTTGTATCAGTGTAGTACAGAGGCAAAAATCGCAACGTTGTGTAGTGAACTGTTTCCAATCTTTTTCTGAGGCAACATTGATTGGCACGACAAAGGCGCAGCGTTAGGCTACTGTTTCGAACCCCATGCTGCCTGGGGAACTGTGTATTAACAATCGGGAAAAGGTTGAAGGTACAACGTTTGCTAGGCGGCATAATTTAAATGTTGCGCAACTGCAGCGCACGACATGTTGCTTAAGCAACATTGTATCAGTGTAGTACAGAGGCAAAAATCGCAACGTTGTGTAGTGAACTGTTTCCAATCTGTTTCTGAGGCAACATTGATCGGCACGACAAAGGCACAGCGTTAGGCTACTGTTTCGAATTCCATGCTGCCTAGGAAGCCATGTGCTAAAAGTCGACAAAAGTTTGTAGGTACAACGTTTGCTAGGCGGCATAATTTATATGTTGCGCGACTGCAGCGCGCGACATGTTTCTCATACAACGTGGTATTTCTGTAGTACAGACCGATACATCGCAACGTTGTGTAGTGAACTGTGTCCAATTTGTTCCTGACGCAACATTGATCGACACGACAAAGACACAGCTTAAACCGCTCCTTCACACTGGCGTTCGAAACGCAAATGCTTAGCGGATCCGCCCGTTTTCGTCATCGAATCGCAAGCAATTCCACTCAATCTTTAAGCAAACGCGTCCGCAAACGCGACTCAACCGCCGGTGTGAATGGGCCTACACTGCTTCGAGCTCCATGTTGCCTAGAAAACCATGTAACAACGTTACTAAAACCACTCTGTTAAGATGCGCCCAGGTCAGGACGCGCTACCTGAAATCCCCGCTGAGACAAGGCTGTATAAAAACAGTATTAATTGTGCCGCAAAACCTTGAAGCTAAAGATATTAGAAAATATCACGCGCACGTCATTTTGTAGTAAACTCCAATAGAATTTACGACAAAAATAGCTTTTTCCGTTTGTTCTTACGCAAAAACATGCTTTCTGCAAGCTCAAGGTGACCACAGTAAAAAAAAAGAAGAAAAAAAGATTAAGAATGGCGCTGTTGTCGTATTTAGCTCGGTCTCGGTGGACGCCAGAGGCCCAGGTTTCAGCGGTGACTTTCCCATCTGAGTGTTTTAACAACGTTGCCGTGTACTAAAAGTCGGAAAATGGCTGAAGGTACAACGTTCGCTAGCCCATTCGCTACCAAAGCTGGCGCACCCCCGTTCGCGCCTGCAGAGACCTAATTGCCAAAGCCGGCGAGTCGCCGGGCTGTACACGTTTGTGGTTTTAAATTTAACTCATGGATGGCGCGCTATAACTACTTACAATTGCAGAGTTTGGATATATTACCACCGCACGGGTTATGGGTCTTTTCTTCTAGTTCGTGCACGTTTACCGTCGCGACATGGGGGAGAATGCCACAGCCAAAAATATCTCGATGTCTATCACCCATTTCGCCACTCCCGCAAATTATGAATGTGGAAGATTGGTGCAGTGGCTTAGCACTCACTTTTTGAACGGAACCGAAAATAGAAATGGACCAGTACAAGGTGAGATATGCAAGACACTTGAAGAGAGCCTGTGGTAATGAAAATGAACTGCTCTAATCTGGTAAGTCGAGTCAGTCAGTTCACAATTTTTCATACACTTTTGAAAGACTCCAGAAAAACAAGAACCAGGACAAGCCGAGTGACGCAAGGCGCCTCGTATCCTTCAGATTGACCCGGTTTTTTATGCCCTTTCGGAGCACAGTGTTCGGTTTCTAAACGCTGTTTTTTTTTGTTTTTTTTTTGTGCACGAAAATAAGACAAAAATACGTAATACTTTTTCACACCAGTGCAATGCAATATAGACTTCTATTTCCAGCAATCTGCTTTCCGCCATGCTTCCATCATGACAGGGGATCTGTCGGCGGCTTTGCGACTGATTTGGGAGAACCGGGGGACCACGTGATGTCGCGGTGTATGTGTGTTGACAGGAGACCTGTCGGCAACTTTGAACTGACGCCGTCTGAGCTTATCGTTGGCTGGAATGTACGGGGGCCTAGGGAAAGGAAGAGGGAAGGAGCTAGGGCTTTTGGGAAAAGGAAGAAAAAAGAGGGGGACAAATGGTAGCGAGTGACATATAAGTTTGTCCTGTGAATAATCGTCACCATATTAACCTGCGCTGTTTTCGTCGACCATTTTGTCACACTCGCCGGTCGTGCGCGCGCTCTACGCCGCTAATCCTCGTTAGGGCCAGGGAGCGCCCACCGCTCTCGTTCAACGGCGAGTCTCCGGCATCCGATGCCGGTCTGATGCGTTTCATTTTGTCGCGGGAACTCGTGTTTCGTTAAAAGCAACGCACACTTCCTGCTCGCAACTTCAAAATATGAAACACCCAAATAAAGAGAGCGACAGCCATCACGACCACCATCCCGCTCAGCCTCCGACTCCTCTCATGAACGGAAACGGAAGTGGTCTCACTGTGTTGCCGCTGTTTCGAGACTACAGAAACTCAACGTTGTTTACGTTTAGCGAAATAAGAAGTAGAAAAAAATGGCGGTGGCAGAGGATCTCGGAAAGGGTAACAAGAAGTTGGCGCCACCCTAAAGTGGAGAAAAAACATGTAGGCACCCTAGGGCTAACCCGTCTCAGCTCAAGGCTGTATAACATACAAAGCAAGCCATTTTTTTTTTGGTTTGAGACTTCGTCTGTTTTGTTCTGTGTTTTGTCTTTCATCCGTATCCCAGTCTCTAGTTTACAACCATGCTCAATTGATTTCTCACGTACGTAGATCGGGCAATCAGGAAGCGACTGAATGATTCCGCGCCGGGCTGCTGGCCGTACCGTTATGTAAATGACTACCTTATCATGCATGAAGAGCAGACAGACTCTGAGATTATCCTGGAGGCCTTATCGTCGGGCCCCGCAGGCCCTGTCTTTAAAAGGGAGGACCCCTCCGACGGAACTCTCCAATTCTTAGACCTTCGTTTGGCGATCCATCCCGGGGGAATCTGCTGGGAGTTTAGGCAAAGGACGGAAGAAGCCAGTTCCGCATTTCGCTAGCGCTCAATCCAAGACCGTTAATTAAACCAGGGCTCGTCAAGTCCCTTATGACGTCAGCGCGTTCTAGATCCTGCCCCCGTTACGCGGAGCTATAGTGTCCGGCTGCAGACGCGGAGGTTGAGGAAGGCCGACTTTCCCGACGACCTGCTGGACAACTCGCTCAAGAGGCTAATTTTCGCCCCTTCTACTCCGACACCGGCACCCAGACAAGGGAAGAAAAAGCTGGCCGTCATTCCTTATACACACAACACAGCGCATCGGCTAAAAGCGCTCGCGTCCAGATTCGAAGTAGGGGTGGCGTTCAGCTGCAAATTCAAACTCAGTTAACAAAATGGTTAATTGCAATCCTCTAAACAAAACCTCCTCTAAGATGCGCGGGCATCAGTTCGTCTCATGTAAAAAAAAGAGGGTCTACTCCATCCCGTTCTCCTGCGGCGGAGAATGCATAGGCCAGAGAGGCAGGTGTATCAACGAGCCTGCGGGAGCGGGAGGACTCGGGTCGGCGCACACGATCGTAGTGCATCCAGACTTGGAAGTAATTCATTACAAGTAAGGTGATTACTTGTAATTAATTACTTTTATTGTAATTTAGAAATTAATTTGTTACTTTTTTTAAAATATACTTTGTAAAGTAATCTACTTACTTTTACAGTAACGAATTACTGAAATTACTCGTTACAATACTTCCGTCCCATCAAAGAGAAAAAAAGAGTGGTAGAAGGGATATGCAATGGCCTTCGCGCTTTTAGCATGCCAACACAAGACTCGGGTGGGGTGCTGGCGTGGAAAAGGTAAGGAATTCACAGAAAGCACAAGAGCCCAGCCAGAGCCCGTTTCGGGACTCGATCGTACGGTCAGCCAAGCTGGGCGGATTCGACTGTCTACATGAAGGCAACAGGCCTCGACTTCTTGGAAAACGAAGGCACTGCTTCGAGCGCACGAAAGAGTAGAAAACAAATGGCCCATAAAACCGCCGCGTGGGGTTCGTGAGGACTAGGGCCGCGAACACTGTGACCATGGCGCATGCGTCCGCTACCTTCCCTCCTCTCGCCTCCTCCACTCTTCCCCACCCTTCTGAGTTGTTCCCCTAAAAAACAATCAGTGTTTATTTTTTTCGTTTCTTTTTTTGTGTCGTTACACGAAACCGTCTTTTGCTTGTTAGTGTTTCTGCCTACACACGCCCCCGCCCCTCCCCCCGGCAAATACGAAAAAAAAAATCTAATGAAACCTCGCCCCTGCTCATTGAAAGCGCTGTGAAAGCTAAATACTGGCTGGACCAACCAGCTATTTGGCTTCTTTCACTTGAATTCGCACTAGCGGATGCATAGGGCAAAAACATGAGGGGTGCGATGGCAGCAGTTCATTGGAACTAAAAAAATATTAGCGTCAACCCTGCTGTCAGTTTAAACAGTAGCTTTCGACAGCAGGCAATAAGCTGGTCGGGGAGCACAACAAAACGGCTTGGGACATCCAAGCTGGAGTCCTCGTCAGCGGATTGCGCCTGCGGGAACTTAGACCGAAATTTTAGGAAAAGGGAACACAGTCCGAGTTTTCTGAGAATAACAGTGGCTGACTTGGACACTGGAGTTGAGAATCCCCCTGTAAACGCGTGAAAGACATGGAAGCGTGCTGTTCACTGAAAGTTGTGCTTTTTTAAATAATTTATAAATGGCAAAATCAGTTCAGCTGAGGGATCGCACATTAATATTTCGTGTGACGTCTTGGTTTTGATAAGTTTGGTGATCAAGAAAGAAGATCAAGTGGGTCATTTGGTCGGATAACAGCCTTCATCAAAACGGAGTATTTGAAATGTACCCAGACGCAAACCGCATCTTGGTCTCACAGCCAGTCCGATTTAGTGGGTAAACCAGCCACTATTTAGGGAAACATGCAGCAAATATAGAAAAATCATATCTTCAGAAGAATAGTGTTTTGAAGCTCGCCGATTCCAAACTCGGATTAATTCGAATCGTGTGCGTGCCTCCACCGCCCAAGTCCATTTGTCGCATGTTCATGAAATTTAGTTCTGTCATGGTTGTATACAGCTCAAGGCTCGTTTATCTTGAGCACATGTTTAAGTCCTTTATAATTTTATATATTCGTTCTCCTGAAATTATTAGCCTAAAATGATGCGTACATAGTACTGCATGTGTTGCCTTTTTGTTTTAATTTTGATGAGGCCCGAAAATTTCCCCTTCAAACACGCAGTACATAGTGTGTCTTTTTCGTGTTTCTTTGGAGTAACGGAAAAGTAACGAACTAATTAATCCATTAATTTTAACGTGGAGTAATTTGTAACGGCAATCTTTTACTTTTTAGGCCAAGTAATTGTAACTGTAATTAATTACTTTTTTGAAGGAACGGGCGCAAGTCTGGGTGCATCGGCGAGAGTGCGGTGGGTGTTCACCCAGGTTCGAGCACACGCGCGCCTTGGGGTTTCGCAGCCAAAGGTTTGAAACAGAGCTTATAGAGTCGTCTCGTACGCCATAAAGGGCTTAGATGTAAACGCTCCCTCCCCCTCGCTGACGCTCTCCGAACGAGAGATCGCGTTCTAGCGCCCCGAGCTTTCCACTTTGCGCTAGACGACCTTGGTGGATAACTCGGCCCTCCAGCCCTGTCGGCTCCTTTCGTGTCTTTCCGTCAATCGCCCTCTCCGGGATGGGGAGCCGGGGAGCGGGCGGACGTCGGTTTATGTGTGGTGGGACTTGTGGCTTAAATCTTTTTTTTTTTTTTCGATATATACAGACATGTACAAATTACTCAAAAAAGGTAGTTAAGTTAAGTTACTGAGTATCGACGCCAGAAGTAATTGGAGTAGAGTAGAAATTGCAGATTTGTAATCGTAATTGAGTAAACTACTAACTACTGTAAAAAAGTAGCGAGTTACTTTTGAAATTACTTTCAAAGTTACTTTTTATGTTTTTGTGGTAGCAAAATGAACAGCGGTTTTGATCCGCGAAAAACTCTGCGAGCCTATAATAAATTCAGTCATTTTAAGGCTTGCGTTTTTACTAAAATAGTTTATTTGCTCGCAGAAGCAATGGACCTTTTCCGAGAAGCGTTCTGCGCACGCGCGAGCACTCGATGCCAAGCGGCGGAAGTCGGCACTAGACATCGAGGAAAATCGGAAGGAGGCTGTGGATCAGAGAGTAGTACACGTAATTGCAACATATATATAATTGTGTTACACAAAAAAAGAAAGTGGTCGGAAAGAAAAACATGACGGGTGGACGCCACAGATCCCCCTCTTTAGAGTCGCGTTGGGCACGCTCCGCTGCTCGGAGAGCGAAGAAACTGGTAGCGTAGCTCCCATTATCGATTGGTAGCGCAGGTAGATCACTTCCTCGATTTTTAGTTCGTGCAGGCCACCGCCTGGTGCCGTCGGTATGTGAAAAAGGTCCATTGACTCTCAAAGTTACTATCGGAAAGTTTTCTCTTTTTCCTCCTAAAAATGTCCCCAGCCAGCCTAAAAAGACGTTCCACCGACGCGCTGGATGGTGCGGCAGTGTTTAATTTCAGAAACAGGCTGTACCGGGTCGGGTAAGCGGGTTTCGGCATCTTGGGTGTCTATGACGAAGCATGTGAGGTTTGCTTTGGTTAGAGGGTCTTTTATAACAAACTCTCCTTCTTTTTTCTTCGGCAAGCTGAGATTCTTATGACTGGCCTCTTTTTATTCCCACGACGTTCGGATAGTACGCTCAGTGAGTGCACCTGACCGTCAAGGATTTAAGTCTCGCGCCACGACGATGAGATCATCCGGACGACTGCGCGTCTCGTTGCAATGCTATAGACCTTTCCAATGTTTACAAATGCACAGCCCAGCGTGCGATCTCCACAGCTCAGCACGCGCGTGTGCGTCGCTCTGGAAAACGAGCAAAGCACGCGCCATACGCACGAACACTGGAAATGGTACCGGCCATACGCTCGTTCTTGGAAAGGTCTATACTTCGTCTCACCCTAGCATGGACTAACCGCGAAGGCTGTGCTAGCGCGAGCGGCCAGCCTTGACTGCCTTGACTAGAGCCAACGTTACTAAAACACTCAGTTGGGAAACTCACCGTCGAAACCTGGGCCGCTGGCGTCCACCGAGACCGAGCAAAATGCGACAACAGCGCCACTCTTTATCATTTGTCTGTACTGTGGTCACCTTGAGCTTTTATAAAGCATGTTTTTGCGTAAAAACAAACGGAAAAGACTTTTTTTGTATGATATTTATTGGAGATTAGCACAAAATGAAGGGCGCGTGATGTTTTTAAAATCTTTAGTTTGCAACGTTTTGCGGCATATTTAATACTGTTTTTATACGACCATGCCTCAGCGGTGCTTTCAGGTAGCGCGTCCCGACCTAGGTGCATTTTGACTTCGGTAGTAGCACGCGGCGCGGCCGCCGGGGAGACGGGAGTGGCACCCCTGTAACCTCTTCTACTGTATCTGTTTCGGCTTCAGAATGGTCGATTAAAGCCAAAATGGAAGTAACGTGCGGTTCCTCGAGTGGCCGCTGCGGGAGAAATGGCGGCGTTGTGTTCGCCATTAGCTCGGCTCGCGAGGACAGATCGGGGACACTTTTTCAGGGTAGTCTCTATGGCAGTTTCCCAACTGAGTGTTTTAGTAACGTTGACTAGAGCACTAGCTGCACGAGCCCTCTTGCAGCCGCCGCGGCTTCATTCAAAGCGACTAGCTCGCGCTTTTAGCACGCGCGGCTAACAATAGTCCATACTAAGGTGAGACGAAGTATAGTACTACGCTACTGAAAAAACAAACAAACAATTGTTTGGGTTTAACAGAAGATGAAACGAAGTATACTTCGCCGCTGACGTCGGGTCCAACGAAGGGATCTCCCAAGGTGACTCGCAATCCTCGCCGGCGTTAGGCTTTGCAAGGGAGCATGCGGTGACGACGAGGCGACCATAGAAACGGGCGCCCAACTGCGAGGTCATTCCAGTGGCGCCTACCGAGGAATCTCCAAACTGCTTGAATCAGAACTCACTAAAGGCAGACAACATAAAAACAACAACCCTCGCAGTGTCCCCGACTTTCACGGTTGTAGCTGGAGGCGCGGCGCCTGCGTGCATTACCGGATTAGGTCAATACCCGACCAAACGTTGTTAAGCATCTCTGCGTGCGTGCGTGCGCGCCGGTGTTATGTTTTGGCTGCTAGTCGTCACCTTGGCCCAAGGACGCCTATGATGCAGTTTCTACGGCTGCCGACTATAAGTGCGTGGGAACGGAATGTGAGGGGGCTCCTTGTCCGGATCTGCCGGCGTCTTGTTTATTTCTGCGCTCAAACATTTGTGATGAGCAAAATTAGCCCTAGATTTCGAAAGGAGTTAGTAATTTGAGTAGAAGTTACCTGAAAAACGTAGTTAAATTAAACTACTAATCACCCAAATAAATTTGTAATTGAAAGTCAATTTAGACGTTCTCGGCGCCTTCTGTAAAGGTGTGGGCTTTATTATTGGTAATCTGTGTAGGAATGACCCCAGCAGCAGGCTTGAGATTGTTGAAAATCATTCGAGACATGTGATGCGACTAGTGCGTGCGTTGGAAAGGAGACACAAACAAAGGAACCAAAATGTCCAACGTCTCCAATCCTCACGCTGAATTGTACTGCGCGTAACAATGTCACTTAGGTGGTATATCAGTAAGTCACCGTAAATGGATAACCAAGTCTAAAAAATTATATAGTGCGAAGAAATAGATTTTTAGCTAAAATAGTGCTTATACGTTTAAAGAAAAAAAAAAGAAGAAAACTCGTGATTTGGACTTTTTGTGCACCAAAATGTCCGCGCATCGAAAAGTCCCACATTGAAAAGTCCGTGCACCGAACGTCCGTGCTCCGAAAAGTCCGCACCCAAACGCCCTACACCTAAAAATCCTAGACCCCCCCACCCCCCCGGCCCCCCTTTAAGAAGTATCATCAGCCCACGTCCACGTCTCTCACACGTTTAAAGATAACATTAATAATAATAGTTATCTGCACATAGAAACGACATCCTAAACGGCGTGCAAGGCTGTACATAAAGATGAAATCCCGCACGCAAGTGACCTGTCAGCGCGCTCCTGCGCTGCCTCAACTCGAATGTCCGTGTCTGTTCGTTGTGTGTTTGCGGGGTGGGCGCGCTTGGGCAGAAACATCAATAAACGATCAAACACAAAAACAAAGCGCAGACAGCTGGTTATCATTTGAGCCCGTTCTTGTTTCGAGCTTCGCACAAGATCCTTTCTCAAAGGCGGCTCCCTCGGTTTGGCCCGCCGCCTTTGGTCCTCTTTCGTTACAATCTTT
>JABSTQ010010727.1:0-10000 GCA_013358835.2 Ixodes persulcatus
TTACAGCCTTTGCTGAACTCTGTGCTAATAGCAAAGATTCAACGCAGACATCTACCTATCGTTTTGTACCAGGCGTAAAACTATTCCAAACACAGGAGGACTGCTCGATATCCCTTACCCGTATGAAAGTTAAGTGAGCGTTCGTCGCCACGCGATGGTCAAAACATCTCAGCTCGCGTGTCGAAACTTGCGCGAGAAGCATTGACGACCGTAAATTTCGGGAAGCGTCGGGGGATTATGCATTAGCCATGATTAAAAATCCCAGCCGTTTAAAAATGTCTTTCTCTTTCGCAAACAGGCGAGATAACGATAGGAATGATTGTTTTCTCTTTTGGTTTTCCCCCTCTCCCTGCCCACGCTACTTCTTATACTGTTACTTCTTTTTTTTTTCTTTTTTTTTAAGCAAGAGAATCAAGGTTTGGTTGTTTGCATGCTTTTCGGGTTTCTCCAGCCTTCATTTTTATCTAATCTGTTTTTTTCTACTCCTGATATTATATTTTATTGGGATGTGGTCAGAACAGCCGATAGTCATCAATCCATGAAACCGAGAACAGAAATACGTAGAAACAAAAGATGCGAGCGCACAAGAATGTAAATAGCTTGAGGGTCCGTTAGCCATGGCGACACTCTCTAACGTAAACAAAACAAGAGCAAAAAAAAAGTGCAAATGAATTAAATTTTGCAGCTTGAAAACGACGTTAATGAGGCTTAATAAATTAATTATCAACGAATTATGAACCGCAGCGTCGTTGAAAAAATAAAAATGCTCTAGTTTGTTTCGCTCGATATATTTTTATTCTTCTGTGGTTTCTCCGTGTTCTTCTTGTTTGTGTTTCTTTTTTTTTTTTTTTTTTTGCTCCCGGATCAGTTTTTGAACAAGTAATTAAATTATTTTAATCGTGTTCTGGATAACGCACGAGTCAAACTGGCCCCAATCTTCTTCGCCAACCAATAAAAAAAAAAAAAACGCTTTTGTTTTCGTTGTGTGATGAGCGCTCTATAAGACTTTTTTCTTAGATCACGACTACTTAAGGAAACAATTCGATATGACTACAGAAGCATTCAAGAATCATCTAATCAGTTTAGAAAAAAAACGTAAAAATTAAAACGCAATTTTTAATTCAACATTTTTTTTTGTGTGTGTGCGCGTGCCTGCGCGCGCGCGCGAGCGCGTGTGTGTGCGTGTGCGTGCGTGCGTGCGTGCGTGCGTGCGTGCGTGCGTGCGTGCGTGCGTGTGTGTGTGTGTGTGTGTGTGTGTGTGTGTGTGGTGTGGTGTGTGTGTGTGTGTGTGTGTGTGTGTGTGTGTGTGTGTGTGTGTGTGTGTGTGTGTGTGTGTGTGTGTGTGTGTGTGTGTGTGTGTTGAAGAAAGGTTTGTACGCTTCAGGATGTTCTAGCACAGCTACCTATAAACAAAAATGCAGTGGCTTAGCTCGGCTATGCCAAGATATACGTAGCGTGAGCTTAGGTTCAGCTGGTTATTCTTAGATTTCCTGGTTGTCTAGGATTAGCTTGATTATCCTGCTTACTGCTGCTTCAATGACGCACACACGGTATACGCATTATGTGACTACTTCGGGATTCGATGAGTTAAGCTTCTCCACTCTTTTGCGCCGCTGAGAGGCAATTTCGCTCTCCTTCTCCATGGCTATACCACACTGGCAAACGCCCCGCTATATGTATACTCCAACTGATACCTCTGCGCATGCGCACAAAATGAGAGGCCCTATCAAGCGGCTCCGGTGCAGCGTCAGACTTGGCTTCTGCGCAACGGAGGCGCACAGCTGGGCACGCGGTGGCGCCAGTGCGTCTGCAGCGGCGATGACGTCACCCCTCTGAGTGCGCAGACCGCCGAGGCGCGCGCCGTGGCGGCGGAGCGCGCGGCGGCGGCGGCTCCGGCGCGCCAGCTGTGCAGCCGCCTCGGTGGCTCTGAGGCGAGAGCGCTGGCCTACGGATCCCCATGTGGTGGGTTCGAATCCCGGCCGAGGTTCCCGCAACCTGACAGAGGCTTATTGCGGAGGGGGCGCCCTGTAACCGAGCTTTCGGTTGCACGTCAAAAGATCCCCAGGTGGTCCAAATTAATTCTCTGTCCTCCGCTGGGGCGTGCCAGATGCCCGTCGTTGGTTTGGCACGTAAAACCCCCAAATTTGACTTTTTTTGCGCCAGCTGTGCGCCGTGTGACGTCACTGCTCCTCGCGCATGCGCAGCACGGCTCTCCAGGAGCCACGCGAAACTGCTCAACCTCGGCCAGTGTAGCTCACGCTACAAAAATGTTAGCGGTCGTATCGCACTGTCTGTCTCATGCACAGCGGATACATCCCTTTTGTCAAACTAACTTCCCTGTGTCAAAAGATAATACGAGAAACTAAGGCTGAATCAGACAGCACCGTTTTCTTACGTACGAAGCTTACGTACACTTACGTCGAGGTGCGACCGCAAGTCACTGGCACGTCCGTGTTTCGTATTCCGCGTGCCAAGCTGCTTCCTTACGCTTCGTAGGAAGCACGGATGTGCCGGTGACTTGCGGGCGTACCTCGACGTAAGCGTCACGTAAGGCACCGGACGTCGAGGCTTCGTAACGTAAAATACCGGTGCTGTCTGAACCAGCCCTTTAACTTTTACAGAGTGGTTACGTGATGGAGCGTGCGGCCGTGCTCTGGACAACAACAACAACAAAAAAGAAAACTAATATATTGTTTTAGCTCGCATGAGAGTCAAAAAATTCATCTTGATATTCGGCAACTCCACGTTGTCAAGACTAGTCAAGACCAGCGTCGCTATGAGAAAACGTGCGAGAGCGCGTGGCTTCATTTGGCGCCTCCTTCGCACGAGGAAAGCGCGCAAACCAGACGCCATGTGCCCGCGCAGCAGTGCGGAACTATATCACCGCGGACACTAGAACGCTATAAAACGTTCTCGCAAAACTTTTCACGTATTTCTTTTTTACGCGTTTGGAGTGAGCTTTTTTTACGACGTAGTACATGTGAAAAGGAAAAGCGAAAATGCGCGAAGCGGTTGTCAATCTTTAACGTCCCTACATTGGATTAGAGACGAAACTAAATATCATAATGAGAGCGAAAGTGACGCGTCAACCAGGCACGTAGCCAGGATTTTGTTTCGGGGGGGGGGGGGGGGGGGAGGCGCCTATGACAAAATGCTGTATGAGGGGGAGGGGGGAGAGGAGGTCCCAGCAAAATGGAAGATTTCGGGGGGGGGGGGGGGGGGCCGGGCCCCATGGACCTCCCCCCTGGATACGTGCCTGGCGTCAACGAGTTTCTTTTGTTGGTGTATATATTTCATTATTATTTCACCGTAAGCTGTTGTACCATAGCCTCCTATATACTGACAAAGCCTGGCAGATCGCCACGAGAAGGTGCAGTGGCAGACAACGAGTGAGAGGAGAGCCACGTAACTGGCTCCTCGCTGCGGCGAGACGCCGAAACACACTTTTCCCGAGCGAACAAGTGTGTTTCGGGTCCTCGCCGCTGCAAAAGCTGTGCGCTGACGTCCAGGTTCCCCGAAAATTGGCTCTTTGATGCACTGTGCTACCAGATTCTCGCGCTCGAAATCTGCGACCGGGGACTCTATGGCTCCGTCGTCGAACTGCCAGAGCTTTGTGAGTATAGAGGAGGCTATGGTTGTACATATCGCGACATTGTTAGCGCGAACACGACATCGGCGCATTTTCGCATTTTACCTCTAAATAATATTAGCAAGCACGAAATTTTATCGCTTACATTATAGAACTAAATGAGCTCTTTCCGTAAGAATAATAACTTGGATGACATCCCTTGGTTTCAAAGAGAAAAACTGGAAAAACCGGCGATCGCTTCTTCGCGCTAACAGTGTCGCGCTCTGTACATACACCTTCGTCACGTAATTATATTTTCTCACGGTGAAAGTCCTTTAGATTTTGACGTGTAATTACCTATCGTGTACAACGTTCATATTCGTAGACCATATATTATGCATCTTATACAATGCTTCATTTAAATTAGCCGATCCCACAATATACGTCAAATTCCTCACTTCATCAAATGAACCTCGAACTGAATTGAAAAATTTATTAGGTGAATTTTTAACATTTAGGAGCGGTTTTTTATGTACGTTTCACAGTCTCCATCCCAAATTTCGATCACATCTTTATTATTATTATTATTATTATTATTATTATTATTATTATTATTATTATTATTATTATTATATTATTGTGTTAATAACTCTCCCACCGTATCCAAACAATGACACGGATTGTTCTTATTTTTTTTTATTGAGGCAAGCATTTGGGTGATGCGCTTTGAATATTCAATTTAATAATTATGTCCTAAACTATGGTCAAAGTTTTCATTGTACTAAACTGGCAATCGGTCGAGAACACCACGCACTGCGTTAATTACTAGCGACAGCGTGCAATCGTCAGTGCATCTACATTCCCACTTAGCACTTAACGAACCAATCACAGCGATCAACACAAAGGGATCGGCGAAGGATCAGGCCCGAAAAAACATTTCGTCATAAAAGTAATAAGGTAAACGATCAGTTCATTTGTTGTTGTTGTTGTTTTTTTTTATAATAGTGCCTCGTGTAACATCGCTGCCTGCATATTTGAGTTGAAACGTTCCTCCCGACCTCGTCACTGGCTAAGAGAGAGAGGGAGAGCCAATCACTTTGTAACCGCGGTGATTGGGCTCCCTCGAAGCTGTGTGGGAAAGTGGGCACACAAGTATTTCGTAAAGTGGAGTTTCCCCGCGCGAGTACTACTGCGAGCGAAACACAATCGTGATCATACCTCACCGTTGTCGCGGTTCAATTCATGCCCTATATATTAAAAATCTTGATAATTCTAATATGTTTAAATAGACCGCGTAGATGTGGATATATTCTGGCGTAAAACCGTTCCAACCTTAGAATGAGACGCACAAAAAGCATTTCAGACCACCTGGGCAACGACAGCATAAAATCAATGACGTAGAAAGGCATCAAAAGCTGCGAGTAAGCAACTATAGAGCAAAGACCCAAAGAGCACACCGAAGAAACACCGGAGAGGGTTAATCAAGTCTCACCCGCCGAAGTGCGAAGCGTCATCCTCATCTCGGAGCAAGCGGAGAAGTACCGGTGCGTGCGCTTATCTGACAATCCGGCCGAGACATTCCTTCTTCCGGAAGGAACGTAGGCGTCGTCGTGAGCCGGCCATCAGCGACGACGGCGAGGGGTTTTCACGGACTCCGCTCGCCGATAGAGACGTCGTCCAACGGGAAAACGCCACCCTTCGACGCGTCTCGCAGCAGCCCTCTGTTTCTGCCGCGCTGCCGCCGCCTGCGCGCCGCCATTGAAGGGGACAGCGAGCGAGCAAGAACTACAAAAACGAACCAGAGCGCGCAAAATAGCCAAGCTAAAAGAAGAGAAGAAAAACCGAACCGAGGGAGAGAAAGAGAGAGGGTTGACGCGGTGGGCGAGATGCGTAAAAGTAAAAATAGCATCATAACAAAAAAACAAAACAAGCGTAGAACATTAAAAGGGGGAAAACGGTAAGTTTTCAATCGAAAAGAAATAAAGACTTTATATATATATATATATATATATATATATATATATATATATATATATATATATATATATATATATATTACAAAGTTGTAAAACTGTAAGCAGAGAAATATATATATATATTAGAGGACGAAAGGTAGCTTATTGGTGGCGCCAGCCGCCGAGTGCGGCAAAACCTTGAGGCTCGAAGCAGACGAGCGCGGAGTTTGCGAAGCCAGCAGACGACAGCCATTCCCCGAAGACTCGCACACTTCGAAAAGCGGGAGGTTTACCAAATAAAAACGGCACACGATGCTTTTTTTCGCTGACCTGTTCGAAATGTAGATTACGTTCGGCAAACAAAATACGTTTCTAATGTCGGCGCTTTATAAAAGCGGCGCGTTTACTCGACTAATCGAACGTGCTCCGCTTCTTCGCAATAGCGTCAAGGGAAGAAAAAAGAAAAAAGGAAAGAAGAACGAAATTGCATGGAATGGCGTTCCGCACATGAAAGTTGAACTAAGCGAGGTATCTATAATACACGACGAACCGTTAAAAGGGAATTTATAAAACTTTCTCGGTGTCTTTTCTCGTGGGATAAATCCACGCCTGTCTTGTTCGCGCAAAAGCAAGGAAAATTTCTCGTTCAATAAAAAATTTTCGTCCCAAGAATACGCTCTTTCTTCGAAGAACACAACGCAGTAGTCTTTGCATCACTCGCGACAAACGAAGACGTCCGATTTGATAGTAGAACAATTTGCGCACGCTTACCACTAGCATTTCGTCGATACGCGTTCACGTACCTTTTTTGTGCGATACCCACCGACTGATCGAACGTCTGCGCAACAGCCGCATACCAAGTGAAAGCCTCAAGTGCGCTAACCGCAGATCAACTGACGGCGATAACCTCACAAGTAAAAACGACCATATGAAAAAAGAAAAAAGAAAGACCTAACTTCGGTGAACCTTTTTTTTTTTTGTGTAAAGCACGCACACACAGATGCACTTTCAATCATTGCCTGTGTGAACAATTGCGTGCTCACCCCTTTTTTTTCTTTTTTTAACGTATTTAACTTTATTTTCCCGCTTAAAAACGTTCTGCTGTTTTCTTTATCACGCAAAACGCATTAGAGTGTATTTTATTGATTTTAGACTTAGGACGAGTCGAATTCCAGAAAATGTCGCCTCATATCTACACTCTTTTTCTTTAAAATTTTTATTTTATTTTTGTCAACTGATGTTTTAGTTGCCGATATTTTTTTCTGTTATTAGCTTATTGGCAACGTTTGGGTGTGGCCGTGGCATACGCTCGTCGATCGTGCTAAGCTACGAACATCATCAAATACGTTACGTACACCATTACCTCACTTATTTGTTGTTGATGTTGTTGTTTTTTGTGCGCTTGTATTTATTATTTAAACAATGGAGTTCAAGCTGTAACGATTCCTGAGCCAAGACAGAAACTCGCAAGAGACAAAGAGTAAAAAGAACAAAGCAGAAAAAGCAGAGGAAGAACAAGAAGAGCTTAGGGGAATGTCGTGAATATTTCAGGAGGAAGCTACGCATTTTGCCAGGCTCATATTCACAAACGTGCCTGGATCCAGCGTCGCTTTTCTGTGAAATCGAGGCCGCCTAAGGTCGTGACTTGGCCCAGCGCTACGATAGATGGAGTTTTAAACTATACGAAATAGTGCCTGTAGGAGAAATGTGAGCATTCGCGTGGGGAAGGTCGACGAACTCTGCGCGGCAATATTAAGTTATAATCATTGAACAGTTACTTGGAAATTATGAAGTCATAGCTACTGAAAAATTATGAAGTTATAATCATTGAACGTTATAAAGTTATAATCTTTGAACTTTATAATTGTGCAATCATTTAACATTATAAACGTATAACCATTTAATATTATAATTCTCTAACCATTGAAGATTGTGAGGTTATAATCATTGAACATTATGACGTTAATATCATTGGACACTATGAAGACATAATCATTGAACATTATGATGTTATAACCATGTAACATATTATGAAATTATACTCATTTAACATTATGGCGTTATGATCATTGAACATTATGAAGTTAAAATCATTTAACATTATGCTGTTATAATCACTGAACATTATGAAGTCATAATCATTGAACATTATGATGTTATAATCATTGAACATTGGGAAGTTATAATCATTGAACATTATGAGGTTATTATCATTGAGCTTTATGGATTTACAATCACTGACCATTATGATGTTATAATCATTGAACACTATGGTGTTATAATCATCGAACATCATGAAGTTATGATCACTGAAAAGTTACACGTAAATTATGAAGTTATAATCATTGTAAGGCTGGTGGTGGCACAACGTTTTGTTTTCTTGATGGCAAAAAAAAAAAAAAAGACGCATGACGTTATTTAGGTGGACGTGCAATACCGATGAAAATCATTAACAAAACAATGAATAGCGTGAAATTCAATCGTTTTCATTACTTTTAAAGCGGTAGCTGTTACGGGCCCGTCCCCCCGTTTAGCGACGGCGTGAACGTAAACGAAAAATTTTCCCGCTAAATCTGGTGAAAAAAAATCTACGCACCAATTCAGTTTCCCCGCTAAATTTGGCAGAACAATTGATGTCACGTGACCTGACGTCACGCGACCTACGGACAAATTCAGATTCCCCGTTAAATTTAACGGAAAAATGGCATCACGTGACATATGCACCAATTCAGTTTCCCCGCTAAATTTGGCGGGAAAATTTGTCGACTATATGACGACCGTCATCGCCATATCGCCGAATAAGCAGCAAAGCTGCCGCTGTCTAAACGCATCACGCCGCGTAATCGTCCCCCCCCCCCCCCTTTATTTTTTACAGCGGAGCTGTTAAGGGCTAATTTCCCCAGGATCGTATCCGTCCTCAAATGACCTGATGACACAGAACTCTGGACAGCTACCGCCATCTACGACCAACTGCGGCAACCGGCAACCAGACAACCGGCTTGCCGGTTGTCTGGTTGTTGCCATCGCTCATAGATGGCGGCAGCCTTTCGAACCTTTCCACTCTGGCTTGCCGACTTGCGGCCGGCCATTACTTCATTCCCACCACCATAGTACAGCTTCGCTGGTCTTCCTTCTTCACCAGAGTAGAAAAGCTAAAAGTGTTTTCTTCTTCTTCTCTTTTTCTTGGGTTTTAGTGCGTTTGGATTTCAATTACTCTCCTTGTGTGGATTACCTTGCAGTTACCCTTCCACTCTTCCCAAAGGTGTGCGAAAGGATGAAACGCGTTCTCGACTCCAAATATGGATCTCTCGTGTTTGACACGCAGCATTATGCGAGCTCATCTTTTAAGTGAATGTCAGTAGAGAAACAAAAAAAAGGTAAATGCATGCACCTAAGCGTAGTGGAGTCCAATTTGGTATAACTGCGTGACACTGCGTTCGTTATGACATCACGCGAAAACATTGCATGCGCGGCTGCACGATCACGAGTTGTCCCGCGACCGATTTCCCTTCTTATTTTCATCGAGAGGACTACAGTCAATGACAGCTTAGGAAAGGCGGGGCGTGGCCTAGACGCGTTCACGCCTCTTGCTTTGTGACTGGTTCTGCGCCGTTCTTAGCGGCTGACGCCGCACTCTCATTGGCTCCCGAACGATAATGAGATGATAACGAGATGCGTGCAAGGACTCGCCGCGTCCTGCGTTTTTCAAGCTGTCGACGAGTAGAATTTTTGGTGAGCCACGTTTAACTCCCGAAATCGTACGAGTTAGTTTAAATGCAATGCACCAATAAAAAATTTAAAAAGAAAGAAAAATTGGAGCTTACTTTGCAATACACTAGATTCGGAGCAAGAAGGGAGTCAACTCTATATAAAGCTCATTCTCGATAAAAACACCCGGGGAAACAGCTATTAGCGGCGAGATGTTTTGGTGGCGCCCTCCTGTGGTTCCCCCTTGTGACGTCATCACCTTGCAAACAACAAGTTCGATGGTGTTTGTTATTAGCATGGTGGAAGCTTGAAATCATTGCGCTCTCAAAGGAACACTGCCAACACCGTCAAAATTAAAGTTCTTTCATTCCTCTTATTTCCGTCGATGAAAATCCCCTTTCCGACGTCATAGTCAGCGTTCGGCCAATCGTGGAAGGCCGATCACAGCGACGCTTTCGGTCGCGCACGGGGCTAATACGACAGCCCGAAACCATCGTTTGAACGATGGAGCAAGAATTTGTCTTCAAAACCAGACCCCCCGCCAACCTCGGGCCGAATGAAAGTAAGCGAAAAGAAAAAGATGCAATAATAAAGAGCAGCCCTCCCGCGTCATCAAAGGAACACACCGTCCGTTAACGGTGTTCCTTAATTTGTCCGCCTGGTCAGGCCAGACCTCAGCTGCCCTTTCTTTCAACCTCTTCGTCCTCTAACAGCCTCTTTTCGCACCTAGGCTTTACTTCCAAATCGTCTTTTTCGTTAAAAAAAAAAA
>JABSTQ010010727.1:1230000-1296495 GCA_013358835.2 Ixodes persulcatus
TGCCCGGTGAGTTCTCCGAGTCACAATTATTTTGTAATCTCATAATTAGCAACATATTGACTTTAAATATCAAGTATATATGTATTCAACCACCTTATATTTTTTGTTAGTTTTGGTATATTTTTATTTATTCTATTCAAATGCCTATTTAGGCTTATTTATATAGTATTTCCTCATCTGTGTAATCTGACCTATTTTCCGGCCCTGGAGACTGCAACAAGGCCTCAATCCGGCCCCTTAACCAAAACGTATGAAGACACTTAATGTAGAGAGTTAAATTGGTAACAAAACGTCAGTTGCATGTAGAGCTTGTCCTGTCCTGTCCTCCCTTGTCCTCTGTTTTTAGCGCTAATATTTTTATAATACTAAATTGGTTCTCTACATCGACTTCTTAATGGTTATATTTAACACGCTAACACCAATCCTGCTAACCTTTGTCTGCTAGCACTAATGGAAACAAAACAGGAATTTGACTGTTTATGACACAGCTTCACAGGAGTCGAAGGGCAATTTGACTAGTCGGTGAAAGGTTAATGGTAAAGTGAAAGCTCCTCCCACCTCTATTCACTGAAGCAGAGTGAATGCTGAAGAGGAGGTCGCCTTCTCTCCATCGTTCGCTCTGAAAAACTGGAAAGAGGATGGGGGAGCTTCCACTTTACCATTAACCTGTCACAAACTATAGTACAGTATAACTGCTAACGTTGAGTTTTTAATGGGCATCACGCAACTGATCTCATGAATGCATGCCGGCATTACTTATAGGGAATTGCACCTAATTGCTTCATATTTACGTATGTGCTGCTCCAAAGCTGCTCCGAAAAGCAATTTCTTTTCTGATACAAAAGTAGTTCATAACGAGATTTTTTCTGCACCGAAAATTGCTCCCAACTAAAAACTGGCGGGACCACCACCGACCTCATTTAGAGGAAGCGCAGATGCCATCTCTTGTCAAAGATATTTGGGCTAGTCAGTAGAGTTCATTGTAGGGGATAAAAGCGCTAAAAGACGAGGGACAAGTGGAAGTGTAACGAACACCACGGGCGTCTTGTTCGGCTTCGTTACTCTGTCTTCGTATCTTTACTATAGCAACTTTCGGCGATGGTGGTACCGCGGTGTGACAATCGCGCTCCCTAGTTCGTGAATGATAGCCTTCACAATAAAAATGCTTTCTTACGCCTTCCTAACAAAGAAACATGGCGTTAGGCTTTGAAGTTTCTAGTTCTTAACAAAATTAAAATTGCTAACGCGTCACAAATCTAACCCCTTGCTGCTGTTCAACGTCGATCATCCAGAGACAGCTATTTTGATGGGCCCCAGCGCTCCCCCTGTAAGCGTGAAAATTGCCAATAGTCCGTAGCAAACTAAAAAAAAATCCGTTTACAAAAAAAAAAAAATTATTTTAATGCTTAATCTGTGGAGGTACATTGGACATTAAGGCTCTCAACAATGTTGATCCCCTAATGGTGACTACTGGAAAATGTTTTGGTGGGGTCGCATTTCATCCAACCGTCGTCTGCGGCAGTTTTTTAGGGTTTTATTCGAACACAGTGACGGTGACGCTCTGTTTTTGTTGTTGTAATGTAGTATTCCTAAATTCTCATAAAGGAATTACTTATTTTTTATAATTACCCAAAAAGTTGTAAATGCAAGTCTAGTCAGCAACTGTACACTGCTTAACGGACGTCTACTGTGCGAATCCCATTAAATCGCTTCAAAAACTCGCACTGCACGAGCAAAAAAAAAAAATGAAAAAGACATTTTGTAGACCCTGAGATGGGGAACAATAAAAAAAACGGACGAAGTTAAAATTTGGATGTCTTCGTCCGTTTTATTATTGTTCCCCATCTCAGAGTCTACAACAGTGCTTCTCAACCACTGATGTTTCGCGGACCCCTTGTGGATCGGCGGAGATGATGGAGGACCCCGTTCGTGGTGAGGGGAAGGAAAGGTGATTGGTGAATTATGAAAGTGATTTAATAAACGGATATAACTTAGGGCAAGTGTGAACTAGACTTCTCTAATTGACATATACACGAGAAAACTACCCGAAAATTGGAACGTTTGTTCTTAATCTGATAAAAGACAACTTTAACTGCCGGGAGGCAGGGCTTCGCGGACCCCTAGGATGCCTTCGCGGACCCCAAAGGGTCCGCGGACCCCCATTTGAAAACCACTGGTCTACAAGATGTCGATTCATTACCAGCTCGACTGCACTCTCTCACTGCATAAAAAAGGGCAGCTTTTTTGCAAAATGGCGTGTACGTATTTATTCTTGCCATAGAAAGATTTCGAAAGTATAATTTTCACCAGTTTTGTGAGAAGCAAGATGTTTCTAAACAGAATACGCAAACGGATTGCAAAAAAAGAAATTAAAACAAAGTTGAGCTTGAGCACGTTGGTTTTCAATACCTTGTTACAGAAAGAATAAACAAAAAGGACGGACAGGCTCTTTTGTGATGATTTTTGTTTTGTAACTGGCTCAAATGCCATAAGAAAATTTCAAACATCAGCTTAATTTTGAGCCCCCCCTCTCCCCCCCCCCCCCAAAAAAAAAAAACAAAAAAAAAACAAAGAACAAAATACAACGATTTTGTGTATGGCAGTAACGACAACAGAAAAATACAGCTCGCAAACCGGCCGAAAATGTCGAAAAAGTAGAGCAAATACCAGCTTCAAGGTTCAAATGACTGCTATGAAAAGCCACTGTTAATCCAGCGCTCTCGAGTCGCGCGCTCTAACGTCGCGGCGCTCTACTGTCGGCGCTCTAATGTCGGCGCTCTTGTGTCGTGCGCTCT
The DNA here is from genome assembly GCA_013358835.2 of Ixodes persulcatus. Classification (NCBI taxonomy): domain Eukaryota; kingdom Metazoa; phylum Arthropoda; class Arachnida; order Ixodida; family Ixodidae; genus Ixodes; species Ixodes persulcatus. Next base: position 1,232,796 of record JABSTQ010010727.1, read on the forward strand.
AGTGTTGTGCAGCCATATTTACGTATGTGCAGCTCCAAAGCTGCTCCGAAAAGCAATTTCTTTTCTGATACAAAAGTAGTTCATAACGAGATTTTTTCTGCACCGAAAATTGCTCCCAACTCAAAACTGGCGGGAGCACCACCGACCTCATTTAGAGGAAGCGCAGATGCCATCTCTTGTCAAAGGTATCTGGGCTAGTCAGTAGAGTTCACTGTAGGGGATAAAAGCGCTAAAAGACGAGGGACAAGTGGAAGTGTAACGAACACCACGGGGCGTCTTGTTCGGCTTCCTTACTCTGTCTTCGTATCTTTACTATAGCAACTTTCGGCGATGGTGGTACCGCGGTGTGACAATCGCGCTCCCTAGTTCGTAAATGATAGCCTTCACAATAAAAATGCTTTCTTACGCCTTCCTAACAAAGAAACATGGCGTTAGGTTTTGAAGTTTCTACTTCTTAACAAAATTAAAATTGCTAACGCGTCACAAATCTAACCCCTTGCTGCTGTTCAACGTCGATCATCCAGAGACAGCTATTTTGATGGACCCCAGCGCGCCCCCTGTAAGCGTGAAAATTGCCAATAGTCCGTAGCAAACTAAAAAAAAATCCGTTTACAAAAAAAAGTTTATTTTAATGCTTAATCTGTGGAGGTACATTGGACATTAAGGCTCTCAACAATGTTGATCCCCTAATGGTGACTACTGGAAAGTGTTTTGGTGGGGTCGCATTTTATCCAACCGTCGTCTGCGGCAGTTTTTTAGGGTTTGATTCGAACACAGTGACGGTGACGCTCTGTTTTTGTTGTTGTAATGTAGTATTCCTAAATTCTCATAAAGGAATCACTTATTTTTTATAATTACCCAAAAAGTTGTAAATGCAAGTCTAGTCAGCAACTGTACACTGCTTAACGGACGTCTACTGTGCGAATCCCATTAAAGCGCTTCAAAAACTCGCTCTGTACGAGCAAAAAATAAAAAAATAAATGAAAAAGACATTTTGTAGACCCTGAGATGGGGAACAATAAAAAAAAAACGGTCGAAGTTAAAATTTGGATGTCTTCGTCCGTTTTATTATTGTTCCCCATCTCAGAGTCTACAACAGTGCTTCTCAACCACTGATGTTTCGCGGACCCCTTGTGGATCGGCGGAGATGATGGAGGACCCCGTTCGTGGTGAGGGGAAGGAAAGGTGATTGGTGAATTATGAAAGTGATTTAATAAACGGATATAGCTTAGGGCAAGTGTGAACTAGACTTCTCTAATTGACATATACACGAGAAAACTACCCGAAACTTGGAACGTTTGTTCTTAATCTGATAAAAGACAACTTTAACTGCCGGGAGGCAGGGCTTCGCGGACGCCTAGGATGCCTTCGCGGACCCCAAAGGGTCCGCGGGCCCCCATTTGAAAACCACTGGTCTACAAGATGTCGATTCATTACTAGCTCGACTGCACTCTCTCACTGCATAAAAAAGGGCAGCTTTTTTGCAAAATGGCGTGTACGTATTTATTCTTGCCCTAGAAAGATTTCGAAAGTATAATTTTCACCAGTTTTGTCAGAAGCAAGATGTTTCCAACCAGAATACGCAAACGGATTGCAAAAAAAGAAATTAAAACAAAGTTGAGCTTGAGCACGTTGGTTTTCAATACCTTGTTACAGAAAGAATTAACAAAAAGAACGGACAGGCTCTTTTGTGATTTTTTTTTTGTAACTGGCTCAATTGCCATAAGAAAATTTCAAACATCAGCTTAATTTTGAGCCCCCCCTCTCCCCCCCCCCCCAAAAAAAAAAGAAAAAGAACAAAATACAACGATTTTGTGTATGGCAGTAACGACAACAGAAAAATACCGCTCGCAAACCGGCCGAAAATGTCGAAAAAGGAGAGCAAATACCAGCTTCAAGGTTCAAATGACTGCTATGAAAAGCCACTGTTAATCCAGTCTTCACTGATAGCCGTCTTGCAAAAAGAATATATGCTCATAGTTCTTCACTTCTGCGAGAAAGTGGGTTGATATTTTGAAATGTCCAACACGACAAAAAAAAAAAAAAAGCCCAATGAAAACAAAAACAAAAACAGCAACTAGATACTTTTAGTGACTTACTTATATTTTCAGTTTGTATAACATCTTGTTTTTTTTTGTTTTTTTTTCTTCTTTCAGGTATCTTGTAAAGCTCGCGAGCTTATGACTCCTTTCCTTTCGCGAACAATTAAAACTCAGAATTTTCGGAGAATGAACAGCGGTTGGAATTTTCCAGGCACCGAGCATGCAAACCCGGGGGTGGTCCACAATAAACGTGGTCTCTGAGCGTAAAGAAGTAACAACAACAACAACAAAATATAAAAATAAAATTTTTTGCCTAATATATTTTGAACAGAAAAAAAAAAAATCATCCGCTTTGTTTCTGAGGAGGGGGAGGAGCAACGGCAACGTAACGACGTAAATTGAGCGGAGCGAAGGCCTTTGTCCGAAGTCCATGATCGATGTCAGGTGTCCGCAGCAGCCATGCAGTCTGCCAAAACCGCAAACCTCGGGCAGACGCTTCGATTGCGAGTGATTGATAGCGCCCGCCGGCGTTTGCGACGGGGGCCCGTGATAAGCGAGTGCGTGGGTGAAATTAATGCGCGCCATACGCGGAGATGGTGTGCCTAGATTTGAGAGAGTTTCCAGCTGCCCGATCGGAGTCACGTGACTTGTGGGCCGTGGTTGCAACACAAGCTGCGAGGAGGTGAACATAGCGTCGATCGGCGGCTCCAGGCTTGGCCACGGCCAAGAAAGCGCTCGAGTATTCCTGAGTCCACTAGAGGAGGCGACCGTAAGTGGACAAGATTGCTGCGTTTGGTTTGAACTCGTGTTCCCACTGATTGAACACGAGTTCCCGTCAAACGATGACGAAGCAGTCGTTTGTGTCCTACGGTGACCCTTTTTAGTGACGCAGGAATATTTGGCACTCTAGCTAACTTGGACGTATTGGGTCGCCGACTCCTTCCGCTAGCTTCCTCGCCACGAGCCAACTTGCGCATGCGAATGAGCCATCAATTAGCGCGGGAGCTGTACGCCATAAAATTGCCAACGCTATCAGTTGCTCCCTCTTTTAAACCTAGTCTACTCTCTACACCGAGAGCGCGTGGGGTATGAATTCTGCGAAACACAACGAGAGGGGAAAGCGACTACGTCGTTGACCCTGGCTGGAGATGTATATGTATACTGCCCGCAACGTTAATGAAAGACGTCGTTTTTTGAGAGAGCGATGCATTTTTTGTTCTTTTTTTCGACGGCATTGTTCGGTGAGAAGCATGAATGGATGGACTCTGGATAAAAGGCGGGAGGAGGGAGGAGATTAATGCGAGGCAGTTTTGAGGAAGTACTCGAGAAATAATAACTCGAATTTCGTGTGGCGGTTGCCACGTAAAATACGACGTAGTTGGGCTGGGCGGTCTAAGCAGAACGATAAAAAAAAAAAAGTATAGTAGGAAAAAGAACGAAGTGGAAGCTCCTCCCACCCTTTCCACTTCAGCGGAGCGAATGGTGGAGAGGAGGTCGCCTCCCCTCCAGCGTTCGAACTACTAAAGTGGAAAGAGGTGGGAGGAGCTTCCACTTCGTTCTTGACTTGTGGTACGAATCCCTTAAATTCTGGCACATTCCAATCAAGAAATAAAGTGATTTGGTATTTTGCCGCAACCCAGTGATGCATAATCCAAGCAGAACGGCCACCACACACACACACACACACAAAAAAAAGAGGGTTTATAGGGACATATTGAGGGCGCTTGACACACAAGAAAATATGATGCACTTTTGCCGATAGTCTTTGATAACGGGCCACGTGACGTTTCTCTTGTCGTCTTGCGCATCGATGTGAAGGCATTCACACTTCTCACAGGGAAATGATGAAAGTAAGCAATTGTGCTGCGCGTTCGCTTTAACAGCGGGATGTTGTTCAGCCCCAGTGGGCGTCTGGAGTCTTTTAAAGTGCATCACGCTGTAGTGTAATACGGCCGCACGCGGGCACTGTGCTCATCCAGACCGAAACAGGCAGGGAGGGGGGTTAAACTCAAGAACCTCGAAGGGCATGCAGTTACCACACTGACATGGATTAACTGCAAGGGCTATACAAGCGCGAGCTCCTTGCGTTTGTTCGCGCCTCGGGTGTGCGAAATACTTGCGTAGCGGGCGTTCACTCCAAGCTACCGGCTCGCGCTTGTGGCTTTTGCAGTTAGTTCGTGCTAATGTGAAACAAAGCAAATTTTATGGTGCTTCGACTGTTTTCTTTTTTTTTTTTTTTTAATAATGGTACATTTAGCGCTCAGAAGTGGGAACTTTCATCTACAGCGAGTGTCATCGTCACAACTTTGAAATGTCTAACCAACTACACGCTGTCTAAATATCGACACAACCCCAATTATCATTTAAGTCAGATATTGCTATAGAAGTGTGTGAGCACTGATGGTCATTAATCCTCACTAATGACGATCAAAATGTGATATGTTATAGATCAGTATATTGGGAACCCTACTTTTTAATATCTATGCAGTACAGATGATGGCGTTAATATAGGAGGAAATGTGTATTTTTGTGCGTGTTGATGACACCAGGAGGTTCGTTTATGACGCAGGTAACTTAATAAATGAGTGAAACACTGTCCAAACTCATTGTTTTGGCAAGAAAAAAGGCCTCAACACAAATGAGACAAAAAACAAAGGAAATTTGTTTCGACCGATTAATAAACGTGCCGCTGTACATAAATTTCTTCAGTTTAAATCTGTGCTGATTGAATTGGTGAGGGGATTGTATACACAGAACTTGCCATAAGATTAACATATGAATCATATCATCAGCAAGTTACGCAAGAATGTTGGTCACATGTCGTCAAGTCGATTTCCCCGCTAAATTTAGCAGGGAACTGAAGGTGTTTAGATCATGTGACATTGATTTCCCCGCCAAATTTAGCGGGGGAACTGAATTGGTGTATAGGTCACGTGACCTCAAGTCAAGTAACGTCAATTTTCCCACTATATTTAGCTGGGAAACCGAGTTGGTGTGCAGGTCACGTGACGTCAGGCCACGTGACATTAATTTCCCGCTAGATTTAGCGGGGAAAGTGAATTTGTCTATAGGCCACGGTCCGTCAATTTTTCCGCTAAATTTAGCGGGAAAACTGAATTGGTGTATAGGTCACGTGACATCAATCCTACCTCCCACTTTGGCGACTGTGGCGGAGAAACTTAATTGGTGCATATAGATCACGTGAGTTAAGCAGCAAATTAGTTTCCTCGCTAAATATAGCGAGAAATTCACGGACGGACGAACGGACAATTTGGATTAGGGGGTTACGTGAAAAAACATTTTATGCTCTAACAACATGTATTAAAGTGTTCAGTAGTAACTATAATTGTCAGCTCCTCTCGGGTACGACCACAAAATCGAATCTCAACAAAATATTGCTTAAAAAATGGCCTTCGGCTTATTCGGAAACGTTATTCTTTTATTTCACACAGCAAAATTATTCTCAGAACAAAGTCATCGACGTATACGACTGCCGGTTGTATACGAACACCTTTTTGACTCAGTTATATGGCCTTTCGTTACCCGAATGAATTAGTTTTTGAAAATCCGCACCCGTTTCTTGGGGGAATGGAAAGTTTACTGTTACCGCACAAACCAGAGTCACAATCCTAACATTATGACGTATACACATTTCTCCATAAATGTTTAATAATGAACATCAAAGTTCACGCTATACACCCTAAACCATCCGATACCTTCATTCTCGTGTTTTGTTTTATTCTAAACCTTGGAACCATAGCCACCTGTATGTCAGCCTATTTACGTTGCTGTTGTAATGTTTTCGTTTTTGTTTGTTTGTACGCCCATAGGCCGTCTCTAAAGCGCACGGAGCCCGGACCCCGTAAACTCAACACCGGTTGGATTTCTACGGTATTTGCATCTGAATTTCACAATAGGCCGGTTGCAAGGTAATGAAATTCATTTGATCCGATTAGATTACGAGGCACATCGTGTTGTTCTGAGTTGGCGTGTGCCAACAAATCAGAAAGACTGCTCGTCGCACAGGCTTTGGTTTTTTTTTTCTGTTTCAAATATTTTGTTATGAACCAGCTAAGCAACTGTCAAGGGCGTAAAGAAATGAGATGAATGTAGTCCGATTTGTGTAGATTCAACTTTCAATTCCGTTGTCAGGGGCATGCGAGGAAAAGAAAATGCGTGACATTTAAAACCCAGGAACGTGGAAGAAGAGCGAAATACGTGACATTTAGAAAGTGCGCGTAGTTATTTTATTTATTTTCCTTTTAAACTTTGCGATCTGTTTGACTGACGAACGTAAGCCAATCGCTCTAAAGTTCCTTTGAGCAGGTCGTGAAAGGTGCTCCTTAAAAGTGATGCGCACAGTAGCTGCAAATTGGTTCTGTAAAGTTGTTTTGTTAGCTAAAGGTCAGTGCCGAACCCAGACGAGTTGAGGTTGTTATTTCCTCTACTGTACAGCGTGTACCCGAAAGAAAAAAAAAAGTACAGCGGTTATTTCACCGCAAAGATAGACCGCGCACCGCGAAATACTCGGTCCCCGTCCAAATGTAAAGCGGTCCTCACCAGATGCCAAAGTGTCATAAGAATCCGTTTTCTGCTTCAAAAGATAGAAATGATTCTTTTTTTTTTATTTATATTTAAACCGGAAAATGGAATCCGTTCCCGGCAGCTGACGCCATTCAGCTTCATGTATTCGTGCGCTTCGTCGGCTGGCATTTTCCCATTGAAATTGTCACAACAAATGCTTATAAACTTTGAATAAGACGACGGTTACAGTCCGTTTCACCTTAAGTCCAGACGCAGCCGACGCGAGCTGACGGGACGAATCAGGCATGCGCCATAAGCGCACCGTCATGGTGTTCATCGTGTTTCTGTAGGTGTTCTATCATCGCTGAACCACTCATAAACGGAAAAGGCCTAGTGACGTAAGCTTTTGACGCTGCTTGGTCGGTCCCATTGGCTCGTAACGTCTGCTGCGTCAGAACTCAAGCTGAAATATAGTTCTGAATCTTTGGCACCTAGTACGGAACGCTAGCGGTATACGTTTGGGCGGAGACGGAGGGTCCGGCCATGCGTAATTCATTTTAACGAAAGCAAGCATATATCTTTATTTATATTTATGTATTATATCTGTGTATGAATGGCACTGCAGCTACGGCCAAAAACAAAGATGCGCGTGTGGCGTTCTCGTGAGTTCCGAACGTCGCAATGCACAGGTGGGGCGATGATTCGGAGAGATTTCCGGGAACGCGGCTCGTTTTCCTTTTTATTTCTGGATAAACATGTGATTTCTGGGAACTCAATTAGATGATCCAGCTTGGGGTACGAGCGAATCATACGCAGCTGTTGGTCTGTAGTCGAATTTCACGACGTACATTCCAGATGTAGGGATATTTGAAAATTAACATTAATAATATTGATGTGCAACCCCTCAATTTCAGACAGACGGACGGAAATAAAACTCCCGAACAAGGAAAGACTATCTACCGCAGAGCCGTGTATAAAAAGAGTTCGAACGTTCACCGGGTTAGTCGACTCAAAACTATGTGAAAGCCATTGGCCGAGCACGGGTTGGATGTGCTCGCAAACAAATCTGCAGACCCACCAGAAACTGCGAATAATTCACTTTAACGGCTCTAGGGAGCAAAAACTGTAAATTTCAATCTCTTTTACTCCGCGTCAGGAGATAGCAACTCCTAGCGACTGAAGAAATAGCGCACGTATTCATCCGGGTGGTGAAAGGAAATTTTACGGCGTTCGATGGCTCCGCTGTGTACGAGCAGCCAGTGAACCGGCGTAATAAAGGTGCTTTGAGGAGGTTTCTGAGATCGCGTAAATATGGCGATAACTCACCCTGCTGGCTCTAAGCATCCTAGAAATCCCCAATCATGACAATACAATATCAATTTCCGTATTAAAAAAAAAGTCAAAGAACGCAGAACATTGAGGTCATTACCGGCGATGGAAGGAGCATTTTCCGAAACCAGGACCAAATGGCAAGTGAAGGATCCTCGCGCCTCCGCCGGTGGAACCGCGGAGTGATATTTCGAATGCACGCGGCTCGCTGCCCATTCAGACAGGACTACGATTCGACCCAGCGAGCGCGTGCTCGACAGCTAACGAACGGACTCATCGCTCCCGCGGTGTAAGAAAAACAAAACAACAACAACAAAAAAAACCTTGTGAGTTGTTTTTTTAGACGATTATTGCTATATTATGTTCCCTGCCAAAAAGAAAAGGTTAACATTTTTTTTGTTTTTTATCATCTACAAAAGCAAACACATATTGTAATAACAGCGTTTGCAATCTCAATGAAATGTCGCGTTTTCAGTGGTCACATGTCGTCCTGGCTGCCACAACAATGCTCCTCCTCCCATCGCCGGAAAAAACCTCAATGTGTTCGATCTTTGATTGCTTTTTTGATGGAGAAATCAGCCGCGCAACCTTATGATTTATAGATTTTTAGGATGCTTAGAGCCCACAGCATGAGTTATTGCCATATTTAGGCTATCTGAGAAACCTCCTCAGGGCCCCTTTAAATGGCTGAATGAACAAATACTGCTCGTGAAAGCCTGCACCAGCCTTGTCCCGGAGTCAATATAAAACTTCTTGTAGGTGAGGTCTTCTGTCTTCGTACACCTTATTTCCTTGCTTTGGTCGCGGATGCGAGTAATCGAAAGTTCGGATTTGATTTAGTGTGCGCAACAAAGGAGATGAGGGATATATGGCTTTAATTGCGACGGCACCGTTGCTGATGTGGCCCCGACATAACGTTCTCAATATATATAGGTATATGTCTCGACAGTACCATGTAATAGACCTCTATCGAAAAATGAGCCGGTTGTATAACCGTCGCGGCAGGCAAACGATTGGAGAATAATCCGTGTGTTATACAATTCCATCTCAAATCTTCCCCAATTTCTGTTCCCCTCTCGGATTTCGGCGCCTGGAATGCAGAAAGGAAGGCTCTTTTCGAGGGTTAGGCCAGAATCCGGAAGCGCTTTTATTTGATCCTCATGACCGCAGCATCGCCGTCTCCTGCTCCCTCTTGAAAAGAATCTGAACGATAGCCTCAAAGATATGCGACAAAACAAAACAGAAATAGTCCGTTATATTTGTTCCGCTTCCCGTCTGACAACCCAGGCAGCGCGAAAAAGGCGAAGGTAACATTATACATCGAAGATATTTTATAGCGATGGAAGGGAGAAAAAAAAACAAAGAAAAAACACCATCTGACGGCGTACCGCATATCATGGTACGTTTTATCGTTGGTGAGTTCCGGTTGATATGATTTACTACTTCATTATTTTCTTGATCAGCCGTGAAATTTGAGGCAGATAATGCAAGAAAAAAAAAGTGCATCTTGGATTGTACAGCGTAGCTAAACAAAATGTCCGGGAACCCGACAGGAAGTTTGAGTTCATGAGAGTTTCTGGCCATCTACCCTTGGTACTCACTCTCATGTTTGGCTTGTGTGTGACGCTCACGGAGTTTATTATTATGCATTACTATAGACATCTGTATGTACCGATATGTTTTTTTTCGATGTCGTCTTGGGACCGAATTTATTATAAATTTCAACAATAACCCCCCCCCCCCCCCCTTTTAAAAAACTTTTTTTTTGTTTTTCATTGTTGCTCGCGAATTGCATGGTCAATTTTCTGGGACATTCCGCGCGAAGTAGTTCTTACAAGATTTGGCTGTTGGGGAAAAAGCGATGTTTTTGGCGTATGAAACGCGTACGCCTTGATAAGATAACGTACATCTAATCAAAAGTACGCCTACATATATCTTATTTCTCCACATAAAGGAGGAAATTAGTAACGCTCCGCGAAGGTGAAAACGAGTATAAGTGATATTGGTCAGACGCTCCCACCTTCCCCACACGACGAGACACGACGCGTGACGCGGGTAATTAGAATCGATTTCCCTCCCCCGCTCTCGTAAAACGAAAACGAGAAAGCGAAACAATAAAGTCAACAGAGGCGGCTGGGGCGGGCTGGCTATGCGAAAAGCGCGCAACAAGAAGAAGTTCGCAACAAACATGGGCGGCGCTAAATGACTATGTGCGCACACTAAGCGCGGGAGATCGAAAGTCTGTTGAACCCTGAGTGCTGCTTCCGAGGATCACGCGGGTTCAACGAGATCGTTCACCTCTGCCGGAGATACGAAAGGGGGAACCCTTACGCTCTGGGCGTGCGTCTATATACGCACGTTGGATCACGAGACAGAGAGAGGTGTACTACGTGTTTGTGTAACCACCCTTCGGGTCACGTGTTCGATGTGTACTCCCTAGACGGTGTCTGTGTTACTGGATTCTAAGATGTGTGATGACATTAAATAAAAGGAAACGTATAGTTTTTTTCGAAGGAAGAGAGTGCGGGCGATCTGGTTGGGAAATGACATACTTGTAAACCCTGAAACAAATACCTTAATTCCCGTCAAAAGGCAGACGGATCATATACTAGACGTCAGAATAATCTCTACTAGTCCTGGAAGATCCACCACGGCTACGCGTTTGGTCGAGCCCAACGGATTTTAGGCATGATGATGATAATTGTGCTACCCATGATGCAAAACGCACTGTGCGTCGGAAAACTGTAGGCGAATTTTCGAACTCTTTCACGAGTGTGTGATAAACCTGCGAGCCCGCTTGTTTACGACACCCATGTGCTTCTGATTTGTTCGAGAGATGCATCTACTTTTTCATGTGTGCTTCCGTGCGTGCGTCATATTCGTGGCGTTTGTCTTTGTTTGTTCGTTAGGAGTGCGTGTTTCTAGTCATTCATATTTGTCTCCTAAGCTTACCAACGCGTAGCACATATGGCTACGCATCTTGAAAAACGTTTCACGCGTTCTTTTTTTTTTTTAAGACAACATTGCGTTACGTAGTAGATGTTCTCGTCTTTAAAGTTTGTTCGAATTGGCCATAAAGAATTGACGTTTTTTCAAAGGAAACTGTCACGGTGATAAAACATGACAAGAAAGTTCGGTGCCTTTTCCTTCGGGATCAGCGACGATCGCAATCAACGACGAAAAAAAGGTCAGAAACGACGCTTTGATCTCCAGGGGAACGTGATACCGCTAAGTATAGCGATGTCCGAGAGTTCGATTCCCTGGATTAGCCGTCCGCGGCGCAGATGTGTACCGTCGAATTGGATGACGCCACACACAAGAGGAGGCGATGATATCGCAACGGGATAATGAGAAATCTCAGTGTGGGCGAAATGGATTGAACGCACTTTAAACTGACCGCCTAAATCGGTTTCTCAACTTGTCGCGCTGGGATTCACTACAGAGGTGCTGGAAGCTGGTCTAATCATTAATTGAGATTATGAATACATCAAACCTCCGGAGTCAAAAGAAAGAAAATAAAAATTGGTTTTGTCTATGGAAAACTCATCGCTAAGCCTTTTATCTCAAAATCATCAGAAACTTGTTGTAGGCTATTCTGGCGTTTACCACGATTAAAAAATTTGTGAAATGGAAAGAAAATAGAATTGGCGTACCTATTCTTCACTTCATTCGGCCCAAATAAGTGCCAGAGTAACACCTTTTTTTTTTTTTTTGTGGGCATGCAAAGTATACACGAACTCAACTCTCCTACGTCACGCCGCGGTGGTGGCGCGTCGGTCGCACTTCCGGTCTGGGGCGGTGGGCAGAAGTCGCCGTGCGAGACATGCATTCGTGTGTTCTCTCGGAAGAAACCAGACAGAAAACCTGCATTCTCGTCAAAATGCTGCGACGGGGGCTGTACCAAGAGAGCCTGGAAAAGTTTGAAGATCAGATTTCATGTGTTTCTGCCCCCTCCGTTCGTCCGAGAACGTGGATAGTAGCCGTGAAAAGGGCAAACCAGACGCTGTCGAACTACGATTGCTTGTGCGGGCAACACTTCGTGGTCGCCAGATGTATTTGTTTTGTTCCAACATGAACGAGAGAAAACCGCCAAGTTGTCCGGACCGCCCACGGGTTCAGTGCGTCTTCAAATTCACACGGCCGCCTGATCGTTCGAACTTTCGTCTGCTCTTTCAAACTTGTCTGCTTTTTGTCGTCTGCTCGTTCAAACAAAAGCGGCCCATAGACCAAACTTTGACCCGGTGATTGCAATAAGAAGTAATTGCAGGCCTCAAAAGACTTAAGTAGGCTCGGTGTAAACAGTAGATACAAGATGTTGATCATTGGTACCAGTGGCCATCACCGACTTGTTACGCTTGGTCTGTTCCCGCTTCCAATTTTCAGTATCGACGTCGATCATCGCCGCTACCTTCTACACTTTTGCAGCACGAGCGACGTCGCGACCGAAAATAGCTAGAAGAATCTCATCATGGTTTTGGCGTCCATTCTGCGGCGTTCATGCGAATGAATCGCCGCACGTCAAATTATTTACGCAAAGTTTAGCGGCGTAACGAGCCTTGATAATTTCGCTGAGGCGATTAAAGTGGTAAGACATTGCTATGAGGACGTAGAATGGACAATTTCAACGCGAAAAAGGAGTATTCAGACTCATGCAGACGCCGACAACGTGACATTCCAATGGTTTGTTGACGCGGGACTCGGTGCTTCTTGCCCGCACTCCATTGCGCATGCATTCGAACTGTCGTCTGCTCTTTCAAACTTGTCTGCTTTTTGTAGTCAGCTCGTTCAAACGACAGCGGCCCGTAAACCAAACGTTGACCCGGTAATTGCTATAAGAACTAAGTGCAGGCCTCAAAACACTTTTGAAGGTTGGTTGGGTAAGTAGGCTAAGTGTAAACAGTAGATACAAGAAGATGTTGATCATTGTTACCAGTGGCCATCACCGACTTGTAATGCCCGATTATACTTGCGGTTTTCAGTATCGACGTCCATCATCTCAGCTACGGTCCAAGCTTTTGCAGCCCGAGCGACGTCGCGACTGAAAATAGGGAGCAGAATCTCATCGTGGGAGTCAGGCTTTAGCGCCCATTCTGCGGCGTCCACATGAAATGAATCGCCGCACGTCACATTATTCACGCAAAGTTTTGCCTCGTTAATTTTGCTGAAGCCGCTCAAGTAGTCAGACATTGTTAGGAGGACGTAGAATCAACAATTCCAACGCAAAAAAGAGCACGGAGACCCCCACCGACGCCGACAACAACGCAATTCAATGGTTTGTTTATGGGCGACGGCGGGCTTCTTGCCCACCGTCCACCGCCATGCGCGGCGCCGGTGGCGTCCGCTAGGGGCGCTCCGGTTTGTTTGCAAACATGAATTGGTGTATAGAGAAAACATGTTTTTTTTTTATTTTTCTTGATTTACTCAGGTGAGCCAATCTTTCCACAATTTTAACGAAAGCTTCCACTAACTTCAGACACCTCTGCAGTAAATCCCAGCGCGATAGGTTAGGAAACCGATTTATGCGGCCAGTTTCAAGTGCGTTCAATTCATTGCGCCAGAATGCGCAAATAACAGGCCACCGTAAAAGTTGAAGGACCAACCCAAAAGACGATTCGAATGTTGAGGTTCTTTGCTTTTTTTTCCTGTCCGATTTCTTCGGAGTCCCGTGCAATTCATTACCGCTCCACAGCCAATCAGATTGCCACATCAGCCGACAAGAACGCCAAAGAACCGATCACAAAGCGCGTGAACATATGAAGTAACGTGTTTCTCAAAGGGGCCCTGCAATCCTACTTAGGCGTCTACCTTTTTTGCATTTTCCACGTCTCTTATGGTTTGGGCAACCCAGAGTGCACGGAGAGAGTAACTAAATATCGGCGCGTCATATTTTAACCGGACGACGCGGAAACCTCCTCCTCCTACGGGGGCGCCCCGTGGTGTCGAACGCGCTCGACATGTGGCGATATCGTGACGTTGTTGGTCCTGGTCGGCCGAGGAGAGAGAGCTGCTCCGTTCCCGGGCAGTTCTCCCTCCTCGCCCTTACCTCCTTTCCCCGTCTTCCCCTCCCCTCCCCACATTCCTCAGTCACCGCGGTCCGCGGGTGCGGGAAAAGGGAGGAAAGAGGACCAAGGACGTCATGAAGGAGGTTATTTTTTGCTTGTTTTTGTAATTTTAATATGCCTATAACTTTTAAAAGAAAGCGAATTTTGAGAAAAGAAAAAGTTCACTAAATTAACACGTTCAGTGCGCTCAAGTTCGCTGCAAATAAAAAAGAAAAAAAAACAGCAAAAAGTCGTTGCAGGGCCCCTTTAAGTTGTCAGTGTCTATAGATGCACACTTCGTTTGTGCACGGATTCGTGCGTGCCTATGTCTGTCTATTTGTGTGCACGTGCGTATTTGTACGTGTTCATCGTTTTGTCTGCCTTATGTGCGTCTGTGCGTGCGTCTGTCTATGTACGTATATCTGTCTATTTTTCTATGTGTATGTGTGTTTGTGTGTGTGTTTGGGGGGTATGTCTGTCGGTATGTTTTATTTAATTCTTTGTTCGTCTAAAGGAGTGCTTGCGAGTGAATAGGAAAAAAAGCAATCAAAGCAGCGACTAATGTTATTGAAGTGTAAATCTTATCGCGAAATTGCTGTCATCAATATTTGATTGCGCAGCGTGTTCGACGCGCTAGTACGTGAGTCTCGGCGTACGCTATTACGATATGGCGATTCCTCGTGCCGAAGGGCCCAGACAGAGCATTACCACCTCGGTTCCACTTGTCATCCTTTCGATATTAACGAAGCAAGCTAGCTTTCTCTTCAGTCGACGAATATGAGGTGTTCATGTAAGCGAACGGTCGAGGATCACGCCCAGAAACGTGCGTTCTTTTACATGCGGAACAGTGTTTGACACAATTAATATTGGATATCTATCTGTATTCTTTCTCGTGAAAGCAAGAGCCACAGACTTGTCAGGTGAGATCTGGAGGCCGCGGTTTTGAAAGAATTTAATTATTACATTGACGGCTTTTTGTAGTCTGCCTCTTATTCGGCGTAAACATTTTCCACTTGACGAGATACAGAGATCATCTGCATAGAGGGTAACGCGTACAGTGTCAGGAAGCTTCTCAGAGAGAAACGTTGATGAGTGTCAGACTAAGGGCTCTTGCTTGGGGAACACCGTGGTTGTCAAACTGAAGTGGAGTGTCACCATCCACGGTGGAGACAATTGTCCTTCCTTGTAGATAATTCCGTATCCATGTGCTCAAGCATCCTGAAAGGCCGATTTTTGAAAATCCGCACACTATTAAAGAATGATGTACGTTATTCGAAGGCACCTTTTACGTCCAGAAATACAGCGACTGAAATGTATTTCTGTTTCTTTGCGTGTTCAACGCTTGTAGATTAGATAGATTGTCGACGCTGCTTATGCCCCGTCTAAACCTGTCATTGTCTGAGGATAAAGCACTGTGACTATGAATGACTCAGTGCTATTCTATTCTAACCACACTACGTCGTACCCCTATCATCGTAGTAAACTCCGCCCGCTAGCCAGCACACACTAATGATATTTTCCTGATTCGTCAGTGTCCTTTCGTTGATAAGAGTAACCATTGCTCTCCGCACGCATGCCTCTGATAACGTCAACTCCCGACGCTGGTATTTCGTTTTTTTTTTTTATTTAAAATTACGTAAGGCCCAAAACGAAGAATGTTGGTCACTGTTTCTAGTGTACTACATTGCAGTCATAGTCGTTGCCCGGAATTCGAAGAGATTTTATGGGACAGAAGTGCCACTATGTGTGGTTATGTTTTCGAACGACCGCATAGATCTCTCGCGCAGTCGGCAAGGGAAGCGATGGAAAGTTCCATTCGGTCTTGTTTATACTCTTCGTACTCTCGCTCGTTTTCGTATCTTTTTTTTTAATTTCTTAATATTTACTTTTTGATTATTTGAAGTTTTAGATCCGGAACACACTTTTTTTATAACTCTGTGTTCTAAACTTTCTTTTTCTTTTTTTTCTTTTTGCTGTGAGGAGCGCGTACAGCTGTATCACGCGAGCTATTTCAAAACCTTACGCAAGGGTCGACCAGGTATACCGCGTTTTACCTTATGATGGACCGCAGCAGACGCTATTAGCCATCTCAGTCAACCCGACGCCGTGAACCTACCACGTGACTAGGCGTCCCGCGCGGTGCTGAGGGTCGCGCTCCCGAATGTCACGCGACACTCGAGCGGCAATGGGCTGACTCCGGTGGCTCGTAACATCCGCTTCGGTCCATCTTAGGATGAAACGGAATATAGAAGGGTTGCGGTGGGTATCGTCGTACATTTCCACGCTACGTGAGGGCCAAAGTCAATGCGATTGCGGAGAGACGTGAGCTCTATGTAAATTATTCGCGCCACCCGCGAATCTAAGAAAAAAAAAAAGAGAAAAAAAAATCGCCGCAAGGTTTGCTTTTCTCACAGAGCAAAGATTGATGTGAACAGATGTGCGCCAAGGAATACTTGATTGCAAAATTCCATTGACGCAGACAATTGCGCACGAACCAGTGCGTAGCCAGGAATATTTTTCGGGGGGGGTGAGGTGGTTGAGATGTCCATGACCTGGGGTGCAGAGGGGGAGGGGGGTTGTAAAACTGCATGTGTATAATATAGGGCGGCTGGATTTCAGGAAGGGGGGGGGGGGGGCTGAAGTCCCCTAAGCTCCCCCCTCTCCCCTTCTTGCTACGCCACTGGCACGAACCGCACAACAGTGAGGGTTACAAACTGCTTCGGAGTTGTGATATTAAATTGTGCGTAATAATTATTGCTATCGTGCGAACGAAGATGTATTTGCGTTTGCACGTAAAATGTAAAATGTATTTAGATGAAACTAAAAACGTTGGCGAAGAATTTTAACTGTTTGACACTTACAACCTCGCTGATTTAGAATAAGATTTTGTTTTACTTGAAAAAAAAACAACAACAACATTCAAGAACCGATTGAGACAACAGCAAGGACGGCGAGAAAGAGAAAATAAAAAGGACCCAAATGAAGAGTCATTGGACTACATATCTGAGCCTCTAATATTATGTCGTGGTTGAAATCGTAATGATAATAAGAGAGGAATAATGGCGGACATCATTTCCGTCTTTCTTTTTTTAGATATCTTTCTAGATCGTTATGGAACTAAAGCTATGGTTTTCGCAGCCATGAGCGAATTCTCTGCCGATCCATATGATTTTTGGTTGATGTCCCTTTAAAAAGCGAGTGTGACAAGTCTATAATAAAATAAAAAGAAAACAGTAGAGTGGTCCTAGTGCGCAAACTATAAGGACATCCCCGGAAACGTCTCGAGCATTTTTTAAACTAATATTTTAGTGATGTACTTTCTTTTTTTTTTTTCTTTAAATATACACGTGGGTCACCACCAGCGTAATCGCACTAATGGGCTCTTGTATATAGAAGTTCTTTCGATGCCAAAACGAGTTAACTAAACCTGTGTTATCACATTTATTTTCGCTTTCGTATCATCATGAAAGACTCGATGAAATATGTACCAGAGAGGAACAGGGGCGCGCTGTCAAATAGGAGTTGACAAAGTCAGGGCCTAAAATCTCGGTATCTATTAAACGAACGACAATACTGCTGAGTTCGGATGTTGACTCGAATTATTGATAAATCCAATATAATGTAGAATGACGGTGATGATTATCACCTCATTTTAGCGTTATGCACGCTCGACGTGACTTTAGTTACCTACCGTAGACGTGTCTGGCGGAGATGGCACTTATGTTTTAAACCAGTTGCGAACTTAACAGGAAATAGCGCGTCCTTTCCTATGGAAGCTCAATGTGAAGGAAAAAAATAATGTTCTGAAGCAAAATAGTGTGCTATTCACACGTAGGAGTGGTTTTGCCCTCGCACTCGAACGTTTTAAATAAAAAACAAGATACTGCGTAGGACAGAACATTGAGCGTACGCACCGCGGTGTCATCGTATATACGTGTGTTGATAGACACCGCTTCCGCCCGGTTTGCTTTGAACGTATACAAACCTTGACCGACTGGGGAAAATAAACTCCACTCGAAAAAAAAAAAAAAGAAAATCGGGGAAAGGAAGACGACTCTTGAGCCAGGCTACCCCAGCAAAGAGTGCCGCGCGGCATGTTGTTCCAACACGGGGCTAACAAAACGCGTACATTTAATGTGAAAAAAAGGACAGCAACGTCTTTTACTATTAGCTAATAAAATAAGCTTAATGACCTAGTCAGGAATTTTTAGAAGTTCTGCATATTCTCCAACACATTATCAGACAGTCGGTGCCGGGCGCACAAACATTAGAGAAAGTGCGTTCCACATGTTCGCCGGCAGTTTGTTGTTCGTCACTCTGGTGGGAGCTTTAGGCATTCACAAATTTAAAAACAGTGTTCTTTCGTTTTTTCCTTTTTTTCTTGTCAGAATAGTGATTTCGAAGACCAAAATACGAAAAGAAACAAAACCTGCGCATGGTTTTCTTTTCATCCCACGTCGAGCGATCCTGCAAGCTCACTCGACCGTGACGATGCAGTCAAGTGATCGTAAATCGATCAGCGGTACACGGGTGTTTATGCGAAGGCCTTCAGACGTCTCTAAATTAGGGTGTTTTAGAAAACAAGAAACTCATTCCGGTAACAAACTGCCAGCCACGGCGGACGCCAGAGATTGAGAAAAACATACAAAGTAGCAAAGTAATTGCCTAAACTTTAGTAAAAACGTTTTGGAGCGCAGCTCTTAGGCGCACGTTTCCGGCTTGAGCGGCGTCGGCGTCGGCGTCGCCGTCGCCATCGGCGCAACTGCGCGGTGCATTATGGGTAAATTTTGCCCGCTAAATTTAGCGGAAACTTTTGCCCGTAAAACTTAGCGGAAAAATTTCCCCGCCAAATTTAGCGAAAAAATTTCCCCGCTAAATTTAACGGAAAAATTTCCCCGCTTAATTTAGCGGGAAAAACTCTCCGCTAAATTTAGCGGGGAATTTTCCCCTAAATGGGAGGAAAAGAGGAGGGGCATAGCCTCCTCCCCGTACCTTCCCCTCCTCCTCCTCAAGAGCTGCGCTCTAATTCGGTGTTACAGGCGATTGTAAACGTCTTTCATTTTTTAATTAGAGAAAATAAACATGCGGCTCCAATTGGAAACTTGTTGAGCGTCAACGACTTGAAGCGCGTGGGATGAGCGGGGGTGCGCTAAAGTTATGACTCGTGCCGCCGGCACGGGACCGCCGATGCGAAAACGCGAACGAAAATAATATCCTCCGCGTTTTCGAATTGCCGGCCTCGTGACAGCTGCGCGAGGGGTAACTTTAGTGCACCGTCGCGCTCTAAAACGCGCCCTCCAAATCGTCCGAAACTCGACTGATTGAGGAGTTTTCGATGTCGCCCAGCAAGTTTATACTTCGAGCCAAATGTTTATTTCCACAAATAAAAAGATAATTCGTAAATTTTCGAAAAATATTTTTCGAATTAGTATGTTTTTGCAACCCCTGGCGTCCGCCGTGGCCAGAAATGTGTTCCCAAAATAGTTTTTTTTTCTCTCTCTCTTTTTCTTAACTACCCTAGTTCAAATATTTTGTGCAAATCTTCCCAGAAACGCCCGTTATTTGTGTTTACGGTCCAGATATATACCATTGAGGTACGCCGCGTATGTTTTGCCCCAACACGCTCGCCAGGCCGCGCTGTAACTGGGATCCCATTAATGCAATAAAGAGGTTTCAAACAACAAACAACGCCACTTCGTCGGCACGGCGCACGTGGGAAGATGCAGTCGACCGAGGCCTTGCACGAGTGACGGAAGCACGCGTGAGGTCGGCGCTTCGCCCAGAGACCTCGGATATGAGAAAAATTCGTCGAGAAAAAAAGAAAAAAAAGAGTGTCCGAGGGCAGTGAGTCCGAAGGCAGACCAGGAGAGAGAAGAAGAGAGAGAGAGGGAGAGAACAAGAAAGAAAGAAGGAATAAGGAGGGAAGCGGCAACACACTACGCATGATTAAGAAACTTGGAAAAGGACAGGAGCCAGAAATCCCGGGCACTGCGTTTTGGCTGCAGTTTTTCTCTCTCGTTTTCGCTCGTGCATTGCTTCGTGTCTCGGCAGCCTCCGCAGTTTCCGTGACTGTGGCTGTTTTCATACCACTTTCTTTTTTGCACGTGAGCGACGTATACGTGCTCGATCACCCGCTCGACAGGCAACAAACAGTCTGAGCGATCCCACCTAGAAGACAAGGCCCACAAACGGCGTCACTACTAGTGGGCTTGACGCAGCGTCCCCTAGCTGGTGTCAGTGTCGGAGCCAGCGCTTTGCGCAGCGTCTCACAATTCAAGCGCGACGCTGGCAGGCGGCGTACCCAAGCGTCTGCCCCTTTGCGTCCACTCTCGTCGACCCTCAGCGTGTATGTGTGTGCCGCTTGAGGCGGGTCGGGGGTCCACCGATGATGACGTCATGCGCAGGCCTTTGCGCGAATGCTTCGCATCACGCGCATCTCATCTCTTCGCACGCGCAATGCACACACCTGGCATAGGCAAACGATGACTCGTCTGTAAACAGCGTTTGGGGTCTATAGTCGCTGACGGTTTCACGGGGCGGTGCAACGATATTCGCTTAGAATGTTTTTTTTTTTTTTTTCACTTTACACGAGCTTACAGGCACTTGTGGGACCCACCAAGTATACTTGCACGTAAGAAACTCCTTTGTTGCGGAGTAATTTCAACTTTGAAGGACAAATGCGATCGTTTTCTTTCAATCTCTCCTTCGCAAAAACTTGTTGACGTAGCTGGAGTTCGCAGTACCCCTCAGCGACGATATTTGAATGCGACTCATAGATTAGATTCGAGCATTGCGCGAGAACCCGATTCGGGCTCATGATATCGACAAGCATCCGAGGAGTGGTCCCTGTCCAATCCCAGCAATCACGACAATAGTCGAACCATTATAATGGCTGGAACTCAGCGTGCACACTCTAAAAGAAAAGCCTGCGCGTCTACTTCCCGCACAACACTCGGAGAGCCAATCACCGCGACGTACGGATACAGCTCAGCGAATGACGATGCCGAAACATATGTTTAGACCAAAAAACGCAGTTTGAGTTGTGACATTAAGCAATGCAAGCGTGACGTTTTGCATTGCTTAATATGTCACAACCAAGACTGCGTTTTTTGGTCTAAACATATGTTTTGGCACCGTCATTCGCCGAGCTGCCTCCGTAAGTTGCGGTAATTGGCTCTCCGAGTGTTGTGCGGGAAGGTAGACGCACGGGCCTTTTTTTTTCTTTTTAGAGTGATGTGTTCATGTGCTTCGTAGAGTGCCTCCATACACACGCGCGCTTTTGCTTGAGTGGTGACATCTCAGCCATTTTTACGCCCAATCGTTTTTTTATGCATTTTGAAGCGCGCGCAATCTGGTGTCACTCAGCTCGAGCGCGTAGCTTTGGCTAATGCATAGACGCCATTTTACCGCCCAAGTCACGCACCGAGTGCGCGAGAGCGTCACGCGCTGGCACATTCAGGGCAACAGTGGATGTCTTCACACTGAGACAGACAGACATGTAGGCACCCTATACTCTGTTTCACCTTGTGTTGTACCGCAGGAAAGGCTACAAGCGCAAGCTCCTTGCTCTAGGGCACATCTCGGCGGCACAAGCTCTCGTGCACCAAGGGCAGCTGCCAACGCTATGAGCTCGCGCTTCTAGCCTTCGCTGCGGTACAACATAAGGTGAAACGGAGTATTGGCGACGTGCGCGACCGAAAGCGTCGCTGTGGTCGGCCTTCCACGATTGGCCGAACGCTGACTACGACGTCAGAAAAGGATTTATCATCGACGGAAATAAGAGGAATGAAAGAACTTTAATTTTGACGGTGTTGGCAGTGTTCCTTTGAGAGCGCAATGATTTCAAGCTTCCACCATGCTATTTACAAACACCATCGAACTTGTTGTTTGCAAGGTAATGACGTCACAAGGGGGAACCGTAGGAGGGCGCCACCAAAACATCTCGCCGCTAATAGTGCTTCGCAGGCCCCAGCGCGTGGTTACGATCAACATTGGCGGCATATAATCGGCTCGAGATCACGTGGCCGCTTGTTCTGCCTTCGAGTTGAAGGGGTGACCGCTGCTCGTTTTTTATTAATTTTCTTTCCTGCGACTTTTGTTGAGTGTGGTGAAAATGGAACTCGTGCTTCATAGATCATTAACGTCAAGGATTCATCCCAAGCGGTATTTGCGCAAAGTACAAAAATCGTTGCATCGCCCCTTTAACACAAGGCGGTGCTTCGCGCTTCTTGCGGTCGTGATTCGTTGCTGAGGGTTCCTATCGGCCGATATCACGATGTCATTGGCAGCCAAGGGAAAATAAAAATGCTCGGAGCTCGCCAGAGAGAGAGAGAGAGAGAGAGAGAGAGAGAGAGAGAGTGAGACAGAAAGGGAGCGAGCTTATATCGAAGTAAAACGACGATAGGTTACATGGCTCTTGGGAGACATGCGCCAGGGGAAAACATTTTTTTTAAATTATTATTTACGATAACTAAGTCAAAATTTCGCAATTTATAGTGGTTGATCTCCTCTTCATAAATTTAATGTTAGATCTAATAAAGTCTTTTTTTTTTCTGGGTGCAATGCGCTTGCAGAAAAAATAAACATGATCTTGAGCACACATGGGACAATTCACACTTAAAAGGGCGCAGTAAAATAAACTAATTTGCTCCTTTTAAACCAGTGAGTGCAATGAACAACAAAAATAATGTGTGCGAAACTTATTTTATTTGAGAACAATAAAACATTGTAAAGAAGGCCATTTTCAAAAGGCTAGCGAAAGTTTCTTAAATATTTCATAAATATAAAGACCGTATGTTCTAACGAAACCTATATAGTTGCATTTTACATGTTCTAACGTTCTTTCTTCCCCACAAGTGGTGACCCCAATAAGTACCCGAGCATGCATCATGGGCAACTTCCGGACTCGACCCAAGCTCCACAAGCGGCTATTGCGGTTCGGCTTCCGCCGTACTGGGACCGCAACCCTCGAGTCTGGTTCGTGCAGGCAAAGTCGCAATTCCACCTCACTGGAATCGAAACCCAAGGACTCAAATATCATCACGTCCGGGTCACCACTTGTGGGGAAGAAAGAGCCAAGGCATCCGACCTGTTCGAATTCTCAAGCGTTCTCTGTCTCGCGGCGTGCATATAGCGCGCGCCCCGAGAACCTCGTCTTTTATTTCTTTTGATTGTTTTCCTGTTTAGATCTGTGTCACCACACTATGTTAACTCTCAACGTCTCAAATGGTACGTGGCTTGGGGTCTAGACTTTGCGTTCTAGCCCTCTCCTGGAACAGAGCTTGTTCCAAAACTTGCAGGAGCGTCAAAAACAAGAAGAGGGCTGTTCACCTTCATCTCGCTCACGGGTGTATATGCATGCCAAATTTGGTTGTGATAGGACAATGGTATGACCAAAAATACTGGTGCGCAAACTGGGAAGGTGCCTCAAAATTACATAGGGAGAAAAACGCGTTTGAATGACCATATAATCCCTGGAGAAAGGGAACAAGAGGGGCAGAGGACAATGCTACCATAAATGTATAGCGATACAATTTTGCGGCAGGAAAACGAATATTTAGTTCAGGCACGTATCCAGGGGGGGGGGGGGGGGGGGGGGCATGGGGCCCGGCCCCCCCCCCCCCCCCCCCCCGAAATCTTTCATTTTGCTGGGACCTCCTCTCCCCCCTCCCCCTCATACAGCATTTTGTCATGGGCGGCCCCCCCCCCCCCCCCCCCCCGAAACAAAATCCTGGCTACGTGCCTGATTTAGTTTATAATGTTTTGTGATAAATTGAAGCTACTGAAAACTGCGATGGAAAGGACACAGCTAAGTCTGCTTGTCAACGTAAATGTGAGGACGGACGACGTCACAATTTAAAGAACCACGCACAGAAAAATGGCATAAATGTATGCCGTTCTGGGTTGTCTGGAGGTCTTCTAATGCGCATGTGACCAATTTTGCGATGATTACCCGCCCTTATTATTTTTACATAAATCGTTTATAGGCTAGGTTTTCAAATAAAGTGAAGCCTAAAAAACGTAACCGTGAATTTTCCCGCTAAATTTAACCAGGAAAATGACGTTACATGACTTGATGTCACATCACTTATACGCAAATTCAATTTTCCCGCTAGAGATAGCGGAAACATTAACACCACGTGACCTCAACACAAATCCCGTTTCTCCGCTAGATTTAGCGGCAAAAATGACGTCACATGACTTCGTAACACGTGACTTATGGGCAAATTCAATTTCCCCGATAGATTTAGGGGAAAATTGACGTCACGTGACTTACACATAAATTCAGTTTACCGGCTACATTTAGCGGGAAAATTGACACGTGAAAAGTGGAGTTAGAACCACTAACTCCACTTACTCTAACCAACAATAACTCTAAATCTAGCCAACTCTTAATAGCTCTTACTCTAACTCTAGCTAACTCTAAATCTAGCTAACTCTTACTAGCTCTTACTCTAACTCTAACACTAACTGCACTAAACACTTGGTTTAGCGCTAGTGGTTTAGCACCACCTGTGCTAAACCAAGAACGGTTCACGTAGCAATTGAATTGCAGGGAAATTTGCGTCAGAATTTTTATACATAAAATATAAAGATTCGAAACTAATAAAACACCATAAAACATAAATTTATAATTCTGTTGCGCAAAATATTGCCATTTTTCGACCCGCATCTCCTTTTAAGCTAATATAGCAACTTGGCGCCGCGTCACAAAACGCGAAGGCTGACACAAAATGGGGGCCGGTGCGTGTACGTTTTTGCACCGCCTCTCACCGCTTCCACACAGTGGGAAGCGGTGGGCGCAGCTTTACAGCGTCGTATAGCGATTAAGCTCTCATTGACCGACTTCTGAAGATTTGCGACGCGAAGTAAAAAATAAAGCAAAAAAGGACAGCCGGTTGTAATCAACATCCCGAATACGTCTACGCAAGTCCGCAAGAGTACGGTTGGTTGCACTCTGAGCTCAAAATAATTGTAAAAGTTTTGCTTTATTTATTTTTTGATACTTGCAGCGCCAGTGGCGTGATAGCAGGAGGAGAAAAAAAAAAACATGAAAAACATCAGCATTACAGTAAAAAGTATAGACAAATGGAAACAGAGCAATGACTTCATGCAAATATGTGCCGACCCCCCAAAAAGACACACACACAAACACACGAACACAACGACACAACACTAAGCTCATAGGAAGGATGAAGGAAGTAGGTATAATATTTGAGGAAATAAAATAGATGATTGTTTGTAGTGTTTACCATTTCGAACGGTTAAAAGTTCCAATCAGTTATTCTTTTAACAAAAAAAGAGTTCTTAAAGGAGCTGTGCAACGATATTTAGTTGGAATGTTTTTCACTTTACACGAGCTTACTGGCACTAGTGGGACTCAAGGATACTCGCACGCAACGCCACTGGCCAAGAAACTCTTTTGTTACGGTGTAATTTCAGAGACAAAAGCGATCATTTTCATTCAATCTCTCCTTTGCAAAATTTGATGACGTAACGTGGGGATCGCAGTACACCCATATGACGATATTTGAATGCTGTTCATAGATTGGACCCGAGCATTGCGTGGGCACTCGATTTGGGCTCGTGATAATTACTAGCTCGAGAAGCATTCGGGTAGTGGCCCGTGTCCAATCGCTGCAACGACGACAATAGCCGAGCCATAACAATGTCTGGAACTCAGCGCGTGTCCTGTGGTTTGCCAACACCAGCGCGTGAGTATGATCAACATTGGCGGCATATAATCGGTTCCAGGTCACGTGGCCGCTTGTTCTGTCTGCGAGTTGAGGGGGTGAACGCTGCTCGTTTTTCTTTAATTTTTTTCTGGGACTTCTATTGCGTGGGGTCAAAAACGAACGCGTGTTTCATAGGTCATTAATGTCAGGGATCCGTTCTAAGCGGTATTTGCGCAAATTACAAAAATTGTTGCATCGCCCCTTTAAATAAGCCGCAGTTAGACAAGTATTATTTGACTTTAAACGGATGATCAAACCTAAGGGGTACATAGGTGGGAGGATAAATATATGCATTTATTCCAGTTTGGCCAACATATATGTTATGCAAAGTTTAGGCGTAACGTTTTTCTTCTAGTTTTCATGTTTTCCCAACCTAAGCTGCTTTTCATTTGCGTCGCACTTACACCACGAATGTAATACTTTAGAAGAAAAAAAACGAGCTGCCCTATTTCAAACCTTTTATATTTTAATATTTAGTTATTGTGACAATGGATCTCTCGAAACCAGACATGTACACGTTACCCCAAAAAAGTAACTAAATACCGCCACTCGTTACCGATCCTCGAAAGGAACGCGTTACTTTACCTCCAAAGTAACATACACAACTGCTTTTGCTTCATGGTTCATCATCTGCCTCTTCAAGTTTTTATCAGTTATGTTTTCCCGCTTCCTTGCAAATGCATCTCCGTCGACGCTTATAGAGTCATTCTACTGACGAGCTCGAAAGAACTCCTCAGTAGATTGTGCTTCAGGAAGAGCTGGTGAATCTGGGATTTTCCTACCTCTTTCGTTCTGTCTGCTTCTGAAGTTCCAAGTTGACAATGGGTTCTGTGCCTTCCCGTGTTGGGAACCTCATGGCTTACGTTCGGTCAGTACACGATTCTAGAAGGTTCAACCAACGAACCTTATTGTGTTCGCCGGGTGAAGGACATCCCCAGCTATAGAGCCCGACTGACGTGTTCAGCGATAAACGTTACTATACTGTCATACTGTTTCATTGTTTTTCGGGTTGCCCATCTGCCTTGATCGTAACCGGCGCCTACTGAGGTTAGGATCAAAACGAGGCTGTATAAACGTTGCTGTACAAGTTACTCCTCAAAAGTAACGAAATGCCGTTACTCGCCACATGGCCTTAAAACTAACTAAGTACGTTCCTCGTTCCTTTAAAAAAAATGCGTTACTTGTTACCTAAAAAAATTAACTAGGTAGAAGAAACTCGCTACTAGTAACGCGTTATGCGTCTGCACGAAGCACACGCATACTCCAGGACTGGCCGGACATGAAGGCCCGTTCACACTCTTGCAACCGAGTACGACCGACAAAGACGAGACCGGTTTTTAGGCCTCTTGCGCGACCGACGCCTTAGGACCGGATGCGCTGCTGGGGAGCTGGTCCTAAAGGGGTATTCACACGAGGGAGAAATCCCCGGGATTTCTCCACGGCACGCGCATCCCGCGACGAAAACGTCAGGCTTTGCGATGTGCAAAAGCCTCGCGTTTTCGTCTCGTGATGCGCGCGTGCCGGGGAGAAATCCCCGGGATTTGTCCCTCGTGTGAATACCCCTTATGACGTCGTAAGAGGCTTAAAAATCGGTCTTGTCTCTCTCGGTCGTACTCGGTTGTAAATGTGTGAACGGAGCTTCTCTTAGGTTGCGAGGTGCTTGCTTTAAATTTCTTTGTGGGAAGTTTAACGTCATGCTCGTCTTACTGACGATTTGGTTCACGTGTGCTTCCCAAGAACAGGTACTGGAAAACAATACACCTAAATATTTAACTTCAGACTTCTCAGGGACTAGCCCGTTGTTCAGAAGAAATCGAGGAGAGAAACGTTCCTGTCCTCGGGAAAAGCATAAATGAACACATTTTTTAGTTAAAAGCCAGTCCCCAAAGAGTACACCAATGCTCCATTCTCGTGAGGTCGGATTCCAGACAGAGTGCGTCCTGGTCAGAACAAATGCTTCTGTATACAGTACGCAATCATGAGCATACAACCCGCCACTAGAGGAGGTTGGCTGCGTAATATCGTTTATAAATAATAGAAAGATACATATCGAGCTTATGTGTATTCCGAAAAAAAAAAATAGCTCTGACAGAGCATTTGTCATGTTCGTCTCCTCGTCAAAAAGGTTTAGAGACGTCCCGTATTATCCCCTGAATGTCTAAAAAAACCTCGGCTGATGAGTGTTTGTGAAAGCTCTCCGCGCCCTGTTTCTCGACATTCTAATGTTCCATGATTCCTTAACCTAACATATTGCGGCATAGTGGTGACTATACGGACCCGAGGTTGAAGCTCTGGGGGGCAATGAATGGAACCCGCTAAGCTGTCTATCAGCACTCTTTGCTTTCCCGTAAGAAAAAAACCCTGAAGTGAGCATCGTCTGACATTGTTCTCGATACGTCCGCCATAGCCTCATGGCTAATAGCAGACAGAGCACAAATAAACGCAAGCGTCCTCACTACAGAGGCCTAACCAAGTCTTGGCGCCTACTCAGCGAATTTATGTGCAGTACTGGAAAAGGCACGGTGGGGAGGCTGTGGCTTTCGAAAGTGCATTCAATGCACGAGCACTCGTGCAATCAAAGCATTCAACCGAGGGACGCCATCACTCGCGCCTCTTTGTTGGGACTTCAGACAGGGCAAAACACCCAATCGTCTCAGGGAAATTCGTTAGATAAGGAACGCAAATATATGCGCCGAGAAATGGAGGGAGAGGAGGAGAGGAGAGCGCGGGGGGACACCAGAACGCTG
Source organism: Ixodes persulcatus (assembly GCA_013358835.2). Taxonomy (NCBI): domain Eukaryota; kingdom Metazoa; phylum Arthropoda; class Arachnida; order Ixodida; family Ixodidae; genus Ixodes; species Ixodes persulcatus. Next base: position 1,261,214 of record JABSTQ010010727.1, read on the forward strand.
TGCTCTGGTTCGAATGATTAGTGGACTACAATATGAATAAACGCTACTCATATAGCACAAAAAAAAAATCATCGTGACAAGTCAGCTGCCACACCCCCTAATGAACAGATTGCTGACCACACACACACAAAAAAGTCATTTGCTAAAACTTTCCGCGAGAACATTTGCAACTTCATGAGGTGCCGAAAAATAACCCTGCGCGCTATCTGAGCAGTCACGTAAAATATATAATTTGGCTAGCGTCACGCGTATGTTCCTTTGTGAACTTCTAGAAACTATTCGGATGGCAAAATAAGCTATTTTGGACGCTGTCTAGATGTAAGCATTTATCGTGCTTGAACAGTTTTTTTTTTTTCTTTCAACAATGCACAATATACAAATTTCGTGTAAACAAGAAAACAGCGTTTTTTTGTGGAGTCGGTAAAAATATTGTTTTCTCTTGTGTAAGTAATTAGATGGCGCAAGGCGTCACCCGATTCAAACCATTCAGTCATATCCGTTCATTTATTGATTCATTCGTTTATTTATTAATAACTCGAAGTCCCGAGAGGGCAATACACTGTACTGAATATTCATCAAATACACCGCGTATTTACACGTGGACGAGGTTTGTGATGATGGGCATCAGTCGAAGATCAGAGCGACGACTGCAACTAGTTAAAGAACACCCGAGAAAAAGACACCTGGGGCGTTTTTCAATCCAGAGGCCGCCACTTTCCGGGCGGCGTTCTAAGATCAGAGTTCAACTGCACCTTCGCACGCCCGTCTCTCGCAGCTTCCGGAATTTCAGGTACGGCATAAGAAAGAGTGATAGTAACCCCCCCCCCCCCCCCCTTCCAGCCCCCATTCTTGGGGGCCGGAAAAAGGGGGGGGGGGGGGTTACTACACACACACAAAAACACACAAACAGAAAGTCCCGTTATGAGCTTGTAGTCGCTCCTCCCGAGTAGTCACGTTTTCACATTCTTTTAAATTTGGTATTGCAATTACATTTACGCACCATTCATTCTTACGTCGTAGTACTCCCTCGTAGTAAATAACAAACCCACCCATTCACATTCGGGAAAACAAGTCAGTGACTTCTGTCGCACCTCTTGATGTTCACGAAGGAATTTCAAACCAGTGCACGTGCGTACGACGAATGTTAAACGAAAATGAAAACACATAACAATGAAAGCATTCATTCATAACGTCGATAACAAACGTCACGGCACTTGCGCAGGCAAAACTTTCGCGAGCACGTCATAAAGCCGTGGCCGCCACACCCGTCAAGCATCTGAGCACACGAACAAGCGCTTCCGACGTATAATCAATATATACGATATGAGGGTACTCTTGATCAGTAATAGTTTCCACTGACAAATAAGAAAATGATATAATGCTATATGTAGCAGCGCCCCTTACAAGAGCAGTCTTTTTAAGTCCACTCACACTCGTCATGCTGGGATAAGAATTAATACTTAGAAGTAATTGAAGTATACATTTCAAAACATTTTTCAGCACATCCGTATGATTGACAGGTGTGATATCATGTCAGTGTAACCTTGATCACAAGTTCATACTTCAGCTGACATCTCATTTTTAGGGACCGCTTCAAGTTTGAACTCCATAATAAGACTTGCAAAAACAACCTCCCTTTTTCTTTTTCTTTTCCTTATTTTGAAAGTATGGCTGAGCACCTTCTTTTTCTTTTTTTTTTTTTTTTGTCCATGAACTGTTAAAAAAAGGTGTTTTGATGGATCGTTTCCACGGACACAGACAAAACTTTCTAGAATGATCAAGGCCTGCGAACGACCTTTTTTCACTCCATGGAACGTCCTCACAGTCGGATGGCGACAATTCAGCGATTGGGTCCGAACCCGAGGCCGAGCGTCTTTCGACGAACTCATTGGACACAAGGCCCAGCCGAACGATGATGCGGCGCTCGTGTCCAATCCCTGTCTTCGCTCGATCTTGTTGTGATGACGTCAAAATTCTAGTGCACAGGCCTTGATTACTCTACGTCGTGGTGACTCAGTAAACAACTCTTGGCGCTCTTTTTAAACCATGCCTGCACTGAGGGGCAATGTGAACTTCGGATGCCGATAATGTTCTACGGAAACACAACCTCTTTGATATAAGGCTTCATGAAAGAAACAGTTCTATCACTCCTAACCTCACCTGTTAGTTTGAGTGCCCTCATACATACGTCGTTCTTATCCTTGACACGGAGGCCTCCAATTAAAAACAGGAGTTCTTCGGCCACGGATATTAAAAGAAGAATGAAACGAAGCAAATCGAAAGTTAATAACCGGCTTATGAAATTGACATCGGGATCGTTCAATTTACCCACTCCTTCTGCACCAGGTTCACTCGATGCACACCTCCGTATACAATCTAGGAGTGCAGCCTTTCTAGAAACACATACCAGAAGTACACTTGCCTGCACTTTCCTACACCGCGCTACACTTTGCTTTACCGTAGGAGGCCGGTGTAAGTGAATCGGGCGAGCCCACTGATCAGTTTTTAGAAATTACATTATAACGAGCAAAGACGGTATTCCTACCCAAGAACGGCGGCAGACACTTCCAAGTGATGGCTGTGTACTCCCCGCATTGTTTTCCATGGCTCAGTGCATCTTAGCGAGCCGAATGTTTTTTTTCTGAGCTTCTATGGTAGACCTATTTCGCTCTTTTGATTTATCGTGTTTGTGAAAGCATACGAACTTGTCTCGAAGCAGTGAGTCTTAAGTGGGCAGTGTATTTGAGCGTGCGCCATACTGCTTATGCCACGCAGCAACTGTTGCATCCGACATTTGTTTGTAAACATTTATACAGTACCTTTACAGTCGCGCATACGTAACGGATTTCTCTTAAGACGACAACAAACACATCTTGGACGGGCAGCTGTAGTTGATACGCAGTAGGGGCGTGTCGGGGGAGAAAACTTCGGACGTGATAACAATTTCAGAAAGAGGTCACTGAAACAAACAGGTTGTGGGGATTTCGGGCACCGAGAACTTTGGCGACGATGCGGCAAGAACGCGAGGTGCGAGCGCGGAACCAAGGCACGGGGCGCGAGGCGCCTGGAGGGGGGACAGTACTGTTCAGCCATGGCGGCGTGAGCCGCCGAACACCGGGGTCGAAGTTTAAACACGTCTTCATCACGACTCGGCCCTTTTCTCCGGACAAGCGGTGAGCGTGAACACCACAAGGTGAAGCTTTTCTCGAAGGTGCATAATAATGCTCCAGGCGATATTGCTAAACTTACATGAATAAATTCAACGGCTAATTTACCGATTATGTGAGAAACACAGGACGCTGCTAACTGGGTTCACATTTCCTGCTTTGTGAGTCTTCTTTCGGCATTCTTATCGGTCAGTGCCGCAATCCCATGGGTTATGGAGCGATAATAACAGTAGTTCTTACCCCGCCCCGTTTTCATCCCAGATAACGTCTGTTGTAACATCGGTATGGCACTTAATAAAAAAAATACACAAGCGAAAATATAAGAATACTGGGACGTCAGTAGACGATACTTGTCCGTTCCTAAAGTTTTATAGATAAATAAATATATGCTTTTTTGCGTTAAAAAGTCGCCTCATCTTATCTCTTCGTCTATCTAGGCAACGCCATCTTGACAATTAGTCTTATATAATAGTGAATAAGATTATGGTGATTAGCAACCTTAATAATATACTAAGACCTGCAGTATTGAGGGTGTGGAATGCGCGTCGCAAAGAACTGTGGAAGCTCGCCGTCAGCACGAGCTCAGCAGTCGCGCACACAGCTATGGCACGAGCTCAGCAGTCGCGCACACAGCTATGGCTGTCACTGAATACTTCCACAGTTCTTTTAAACATGGCCCTCAAATAAGGCGTCCAGTGAATACCCTCTACAGCGGGAGTCTCAAACGCATTCAAGTATAGGGACCAGATAGCCCCCCCCCCCCCCCCCCCCCCGGCCCGAAAGGACGAGGGCCAATTAGGGGGGGGGGGGGGGGGCAATATTTTGCTATTTTGGGATAGAAATATAAACAACGAAACAGGAGCTGTGTTTCACCCAGCGATTTTCTATACAAGAAAACTTGTGCTCTCTGCTTTTTGTAAGCTCACCGTTTTGCCATCTATAGCTTTCATTCGCATGCACGACTACTTTTGGCTCATACCTGATGTTATAAAACGATTTAGAACATCAACATACGACAGTCCAAACAATTTTCAATAGAACGAGAGCAAGCAAACCCGGTTTCAGCTTTCCTGGCCACTTTATACTATAGTTGATTGCAAGCTAAGAAAAAACCGGAAATGCCTCTCAGAGGAAAATGTATTCCTACGCCGAGAAACGCCAGCCAATCGTTTTCATGACGTCACGATTCCGTGGACCAATCGCGATCCTTTTGAAAAATAAAAAGCTCAACATGGCTGCTGGCCTTAGCAACGCGACGCTAGTTTCTCGTGACAATTATTCTGCTTTTTTGCACCGTGTTTTACGTGCCCGAGGTTACGCCACGAAATCTTAATGGTATCTGCTTGCGTTTGCAGCAGTTTTCGCGCGACAACGTGAGAATCCAGCGACGCTATCGCCAACGAAAATTTCGAAGCGGGCGCGAGGCTTAGCACTGCTGAGAGGTGAGAAGCTATGCCGGACGTCGTCTGCTTCGTTGGATTTCTGTCGCCTCTGCCCCACGTTGCTACTCAACATAGTACCGGCACCGCTGCTTCAATTCGCTGTGGTTTCCGCGGGGTGAGCTGAGATTGCCGTGCACCTCAGTGGGATCCATGACGGAACTTGGAAGACAAAGAGAGCGGGGCGTAGGGTGCCTACATGTCTGTCTGTCTCAGGGTGAAGACATCCATTGTTGCACTGAATGTTCAGCGCGTGACGCTCTCGCGCACTCGTTGCGTGACCTGGGCGCTAAAATGGCGTCTATGCATTAGCCAAAGCTACGCGCTCGAGCTGATTGACACCGGATTGCGCGTACTTCAAAATGCATAAAAAAAAACGATTGGGCGTAAAAATGGCTGAGATGTCACCACTCAAGCAAAAGCGCGCGTGTGTATGAAGGCACTCTAGCGGGGCGCGGTGGTGGTGTCGATGACTTGGGAGAGTGCAGATTTGTCAAAACCCGAAAAGTATAATTATTCTTGTTTTCTATTCATCCAACAAAGTAAAGGCACACATTTCGTGCGCAAAGCCCACAAAACTAAGTAAATCACTAAATATTTACTGTAAAACCCTTAATGTTCGCGAGCCCCTAATTTTCGCGGATTTCGCGAATTGAACAATTCGCGAAATTTAAGGGCACGCGAAAATTTCGGTCCTTAAGACTTTTAATGTAGGCGCATGGAAGTCGCGAAATTTAGTGGCCCCGAATATGTCCTCTGTGACCGATTCGCGAAAAATAAGGGCCGCGAAAATATAGGGTTTTACAGTATTATTTGCAGGAACTATAAGTGCTTTGTTATTTATAATTTTGGCGAGAGAAAGGTTGGTTTCGTTTTCGCCGCTTTCCCTCAATCGAAGGCGCTGGAAGACGGTATGTTAGACAGTATTTTGGACAGAAAATTAATTGGGAAGACGGTACATTGGACATGACTTTCTTTCTTTACTAAACAGCTATTTCGTTGAAAAAAACGTATTCTAACTTATTTAAACGTCCTGAATGATTTAAATAAATATTGTAGTAGTTTAATACACGTTTACTGGAGGAAGAAAAAGCAACGTTGCTAGCGAACTACTTTCTCGACGGCGGAGGCACTTCAGATGGGCGCAATGCGCTTGTGGGTGGAGCTAAAAGATTGTTCTTAGGTTGCATCCGACTATAGCAGTGTTATAAGAACTTTCTTTTATTTTAAGGGTATTGTCTGATAGATAGAAGCCCGAGCTCATAGTCTTCTTTTTGGCGGTTTCTCCTGTGCAGCAAGAGTTTGAGCAGCTGGGGTGCCTCCTTGGACCAAGAGCTCGTGCTTGTAGCCTAGTAGTGGTATTGCCATTATGGTTGTTTACATATAAAAATAATGAGAAGCCAATACTTCTCATTATTAACTAATCAAATATTCAATCAAATTAAATTCATTTGATTTTTGGGTTTTGAGCGCGTTGTAGAAGTAGAATTTTATCCAGCGCTCTGCAAAGAAGAAAAAGAAAAGAAAGGCAAGCGCCCCACCAAGGGAGGCTGAAGGAGACCTGGGGGGTTATGTTGCACGTTTTGGACTCCCAGGAGACTAGGGAGAAGGAAGTGACGTCAACAACGCTCTTTGGATGTTGATTGGTGGAGTCGCTGATGACGGTATCTGCTAAGATACGTTCATTCCAACGAGGTTGGTTCATTCACACCTACGTCACTTCCTTCTCCCTAGTCTCCTGGAAGTCCAAAACGTGCAACATAGCCCCCCTGGTCCAATTTGCTTTGTTTAAGTCCTTCCGAAGAACTGTGAAATGTCTGATACATTAGCCGAAGCCAGTTCGGTTATTGCGACTGTAATATCTGCGAACGCAGGATGCAGGTATGCCGCTGCCGCGTCTGACTCGGCGTTCGCCACTCGAGACCTCAAGTGCGGGCGAGCGTGCGTGCCGCGACGATCATGTTCTTCACGTCTGACGCTCGGTTCTCTTGCATGGCATTGTGCATAGTATACTATATATATGACGTAAATAGGACACTACTCACGCAGCCCACAAATACGAAAGTTTTTTTTTTTTTCTTTCTTGATTTATCTTATTGTGGATCTGTTCACAAACGTCGTCCTTGCTCGAGAGAATCATGACTCCCAACCTCCTAGCCAGCATTCAAGTCTGATGCCTGTATTTCTTCCCAGCTCCACCGTAAAAGGTCGACCGCTCGGCTTCTACACATTGGTCTTTATGTGAAGTCTGCTCCACCGACCATAGCACTAGATACTTCAGAAAAGCTTTTGAGGGCACCAATTGTCCCAGCTCCAGGTATGGCAGCCGGCAGGCACGTAGCCAGGGGTGCTATGTTGCGCTTTTTGGACTCCCAGGAGACTTGGAAGAGGGAAGTGACGTCAACGACTAGAGAAACGCAGACTGGATGTTGACAGAAGAAAACAAAATCAACATCCAATCTGCATTTGCTGCGTTGTTGACGTCACTTCCCTCTCCCTAGTCTCCTGGGAGTCCAAAAAGCGCAACATAGCTCCCCAGGATTTTGTTTCGGGGGGGGGGGGGGGGGGGCGCCTATTACAAAATGCTGTTTGAGGGGGAGGGGGGAGAGGAGGTCCCAGAAAAATGGAATATTTCGGGGGGGGGGGGGCGGGCCCCATAGCCCCCCCCCCCCCCCCCTCCCCTGGCTACGTGCCTGGCAGCCGGGTTCTCCGAATTTTCAATGTGGTCAGGAATGAAGCACTCGAGCGCCTGTATTTGAGGCTTCGTGCTTTGATCACTTCACTATAACTACGAAAATGTAGAAACCAAAATCACACTATTAAGCACGAACCGCATGTAAGCGATTTAGCGAGCGACGAGACGAGCGACGGCGACAGCGATGAGAGTCACTCAGTCAGCGACGAGCGACGGAGATTTCTCACCGTCGCTCGTCGCGTCGCTCGGTTTTTTTGGATTTCTAGAAAACGTCGCTCATCGCCTTGGTCGCTCGCTCCCGTCGCTTTCATGTGGTTTGCCTCGTCGCGCGACTGACCGAGCGACAGCGAAGCGGATCGCCGTCGCTCGTCGCGTCGCTCACCAAATCTCATACATGCGGTTGATACGCCACACACAAATGAAAAGGGTGGAGCGGCAGACAACGGATGAGAGGAGAGCCAAGTGTCTGGCGCCCCGCTGCGTCAGGGACGCCAAAACACACTTCTCCCGAGCGAACAAGTGTGCTTCGGGTCCTTGCCGCTGCAAAAGCTGTGCGCTGACGTCCTTGTTCCCCGAGAAATGGCTCTTGAATGCTCTGTCCTACCAGATCCTCTCTCTCCAAATCTGCGACCGGGAACTCGATGGCTCCGTCGTCGAACTGCCGGGCTTTGTGAGTATAGAGGAGGCTATGTTTGAGGTATATCCTTCAGATAGAGCGAAACAGGGCTCGGTGGCGTTCTGACGTCACCACAACCCCTGCCAAAAGAAGCAGACGAACTTGCGCTCCGCATACATCGTACAAAAGACACTGTGTTCGCTGCAGACATGATGACTGAAGAGTCTGCGGACATGCCCCAAGCATTTTCGGATTAAGCGGGTTTGCCTCATAGATGCTTAAAACATGTCTGCAGAAGTTTTTGTATGACCAATGTGACCATCGTACAGGGAAGAAACACGCTGCAGGCAATGTCTGCATACTGTCTTTTGTATGGCGTAGTGGCATGCAGTCTGACCGCGGATTTATATTGTTCCAAGCCCCTTTTACGCTGATCAATACGCTAGGCTTCGTGCGGACGCACGCAGATATTTGCCCACACCTATAGACACGTGTGCAAACACAAATACAAACCTACGAGCGCTTACGTGTGACCACATCAACGACACGCGCGCGCACGCTTGCGCACTCGCACGCGAACATTTACATGCATGGGTAGAAATACGCGTCTCTGGGCCCGCGTAAGGCAAGAAGGGAAGTGCGGCGGGGTACTAACCACCAGCCTAATTGCCTCGGTGCTGCTTGTTTGCTTGCGATACAGCATACTTACGTCAACGTTCGATGCGCACGCTCTAATCGACATCTTGTTTTTGTGCCAGCAGTCGCCCGCTTCTAACAGTTTTCCCTGGCTCTCTCGCGGTTCCCGATTGTTATTGTTCTTTTTCATATCTTTTTTTTTTTTTTTTGACGGCACGAGGAAGCTAGAAAAAGTAGTCAAGGAAACTCGGTTACCAGTAGATTTGCGGCTTGCTGTGGACCCGTAAGAACTTGTTAGGGTGACTATAGCTGACATAATCTTAATATTAGTTGAAGCGCAGAAAACTCGGTAGTGTTTCAATGACGAATCTATGTATATGCCGCGGCTCTGTGGGTAGGCATCTTTTATCATTATTAACGACGGTCCAGTTATAAATATTACCTGGGTGACGACCGCTGCTAATCAAACTTGCCGCCGTCTCACGCAAAACATAACCTCGCATTAAAAAAAAAAAAAAAAAAACAGTGTACAGGTTTGCTTTTGTTTTTGGTGGGGCTCATCTGAAATTAATTCAAATCGGTCACTTTGGCCAATACATGGTGTAATGTTGTATAGTTGTTAGATATGATGGACACTAGGTATTCGCTGTAATTCTTGTGAGAGAGGCGTAAGCCAGAGTACTTATGGTCAAGCCGATATGATCCACGAAATGCAGTCACTGACAGCTGAATAAACGCATAAATGCATAAATCGCGTCATACTATACCGATTAAGTAGGCCGACGAACGAATCGCGAAGAGAGAAGCGTGAACATATTAAACCAGGTTCTCCATTTCTTAAACTGTCAGTGACGATAGGGAAGACGATCGTCAATGCCACTGTAACATCATGGCTGAAACATCGCGCCGTGAACCAAACCACGTCAGTACAAGCAGCCTACGCATTAGCGTTGGCATATCAAGCATATAGTACATACGGTGCTTACACCTGCTTGCTTATAAAAATAAAGACGCTTTACAGCTGGGTCCAACAGGACACACGAGAGAATGGGGAGACTGCAATATCTATTTGCAACTGCTTGTTTTCCATCGCCTTCAAGGGTGCCGCGTGCCGCGCTGCTTTCGTCGCACGTAGCCCGTCCCGATCGACCAGCTTCGACTGCACGCAAATGTCCCCGGGATAATTAATGCGGCAATTAGTCGCCTTCGTCGCGTTGCGTCACCAGAGCGTGCCCTGCTTGGGAGACAATTAGCTCGGCATACTTCGTTTCAGTTGACGACGGACCGCGGAAGAAGCTATACGAGACGTCGAGGCCAATCCAATGCCGTGTCCCGTGAACTTCGAGAAAAGTCCATCGATGCGTGACCGGCCAGGTTACGAGCCACGTGTATAGTGCTGGATTGGCTCCGATGGCTCGCAGCCTCTGCTGTGGTCTAGCATAAGGGGTTTAATTAAGAGCCTGTTGTTGGTTTGAGAACGAGACGCAAGGCCACGGGAGGAGGATCGGTTGAGAGTCCACACAGAGAAGCTGGAGGGGCAGTTGTAATAAAAAAAAAAAAAGAAAAATGAGTACATAGTACATAGTTTTAGTAGTTTATAGTTTAGAAGAAAAATAATGCGGATACATAGACTGGTTCCCAGGGGGTGTCATCCGTTGTTCTAAAAGGGTCCGGTTATCGAGAGCAATTAGTGCCTAATAAATCTTCGCTTATAAAGCTAATATGCTGACGGAAAGAGGCGCACGACTGGGTGCAGATGCTGCTAAGCAGTCCTTTTCTGAGCGATCACGACAAAAATATATATTCGTGATCTTCACTGGAGGAAGCAGCTTTGCCTCTTTCACGAATGTCCGCTTCGAACGTTCTTTACTAAATTTACTATCGCTCTCCCAGATCTTGCACGATCTACCTCGCTCTTGTAATCCAAATCCCCTGCCCGTTTCGATCTGGATGAGCATCGTACCGGCGTGCGGTCGTGCATCACTACTGCGTGGTGCCCGTTAAAGACCCCAGGCTAGCGGCTTGTACTACACTGGCTCAATTTCTCATCTACACCTGAGAGAATCGTCGCCCGTTGAGGCAGACCAAGTTCTAGGCTGTATAACCTAACACACAAACCCATTTTTTTTTGTTTTATAATCCAAATTTATAAACAAGGGACAATGAGTACGCACACGTAGCAATTTTTTACACGTCGCTGCTTCAGCGCGTTCTCACGCACTCATTCAACTTTCTAGTAAACAGTGTGTGCCACGTCGTGGAAACCACATTCATGCGCAAAGGCTTTTACCGAAGCTATGTTTTCGCGCCTCTCGAATCTTCGTTTTCTTGAGCGAACACACACTTCATTCATAAAAACGGTGGGAAAAACAAAAAGAAAGACGTTTACAATTTTTTGTAATGCCGAATTAGAGCGCAGATCTTGAGGAGGAGGAGGAGAGGGTACGGAAGGGAGCGTATGCCCCTCCTCCCCCTCCCCTCCTCCTCCTCTGCTCCCCTCCCATTTAGCGCGAAATTTTCGCTAAATTCCCGCTAAATTTAGCGGAAACATTATTCCGCTCAATTTAGCGGGGAAGTTTCGCGCTAAATCTAGCGGGGATGCTGTTCCGCTAATTTTAGCGGTGACCTTTTTCCGCTAAATTTAGCGGGGAATTTTTCTGCTAGACTTAGCGTGGACATTTTTCCGCTAGATTTAGCGGGTAAATTTTTTGCTAAATTTAGCGGGGAAATTTTTTCGCTAAATTTAGCGGGAATATTTTCCGCTAAATTTATCGGGGAATTTTTCCGCTAGATTCAGCGTGGACATTTTTCCACTACATATAGCGGGTAAATTTCCCACTAAATGTAGCGGGGAAATTTCTTCGCTAAATTTAGCGGTGAATTTTTTCCGCTAAATTTCGCGGGAAATTTTTTTGCTAAATTTCGCGGGAAATGTTTTTGCTAAATTTAGCGGGGAAATGTTTTTGCTAAATTTAGCGGGGAAATATTTTTGCTAAATTTAGCGGAAAATTCTTTTTGCTTGCGGGGAAGTTTTTCCGCTAGATTTAGCATGGAAATTTTTCTGCTAGATTTAGCGGGGAAATTTCGGCGCTATATTTAGTGAGAAACTTTTTCCGCTAAATTTAGCGGCGAAGTTTTCCCATAATGCAATGCTTGCATTGCGCGCGGTTACGCCGACGGCACCGGCGGCGCCGCTCAAGCCTTAAACGGGAGCCTAACCGCTCATTCACACTGGAAGCGGATCCGCGTTCGCAAAGCGGTTGCGAACGCGGTTGTATAAAGATCCAGTACAATTGCAGGCGCACTCGATGACATCAAGTGCGCGTGCAATTGTACTAGATCCAACGAGGTAGAAGGGCTTAGAGTGATAAACCGGAAGTTCGGAAGTGGCACTCCCCCGGTTGCCGCCATGTTGTACGCAAATGTGACCAATCGTCACGTGACCTCACAAGAGCCGTGACGTCATTGGTAAGATGGCAGCGCCCAGAGCTGGTGGATGCGAGTTTGTTCGGTGTGCGGTAGCCGTGATGTGCAGCTGCTTTCCGACGACTTCGGGCTTCTTCGTGCTCGCTGACGCAGGTATAATGTGAAAATATGAAGGAATGAGACTTGATACCCTTTTTGCGCAAGATCGCTCTGGATCATCTGGATATTAACGCCTGTGAGACAGCATCAGCCGTTTCGCCGTACCGGTGCTCGGATTCCCGGATGTATTCGAGGATCAATAAACTTTGAGTGCTTTTAGCATGAAATTTTCGCATTCTCTTAGCTTTGTTTGAACGTTGGAATGTCTGAGAATCGACGCGAAATGTATGCGTCGGACGTAGGGCCTAGGGGAATTTGTTTCAGCCCTAGGTAACTGCATAATCACAGCAACTTTTATCGAGGAAGCTCCTACGAACTTTAACATTTTGTGCTAATCGACGAATCTACATTGAATCGCAATACGTTTTTGAAGTGAAAAGCTGGCGTTTGCTTAATTAATGTGCATGCGAACTCTTACAAAGCATTCGAAAAAAAGTTCATTACTTATGTTCGTAAAACAGTTTATTTGTCCCCTTGGAACTCGAAACACGGCAAGTCTTCACATTCTTGATTGATCAGTGCACAAAATGGTGCGTCCGATGTCCCTTAGAAATTAGTATTAGTAGGTTCTTTACCTTGCAGACTGGTATCAATAGTCCACAGTAACCTCTATAATATGATCATACTCCTCTTGGATGGTTGTCTAATCCATCATTCTAACATCTAGAATCTTTAAAAAAGAATGCAGCCCGACTCTTTAGAGGTCCAGTGATAGAACCATGCATATCAGCAATTTGTTAAATGTAATGCTACTCGGAAATAGAAGATTAACTGCACATTTTTCTCTTTCATGGGATTTATTGCAGCAATACTTTTTTTCATCAAGAGTGCATTGTATTAGTCGGTCAATTATTTACTTGTTCTAATTACCTGGACAAGATGATTTATATTTGTGTTCATCCCTTGCCTGAAGGGCAGTCTTGTTGAAAAATGTTTACTACCATTTCTTTCAGTCTCTTCAATAGACTTTTTTCAAAAGTGTAGGCTGCCTACACTTCGTTTCGCCGTAACTTGGCAACCGCCACAGCCTCCTCGAGCCAATCAGAGACGGAGTGTAGGTGTGCAACAAATCTGTGCAGACGAGCACACTGATGATATGTTGTTATGTGTCTCTGTCCAATGTGCGTATTGACTCACCGAGACTGTAGCCTTCGCCGTTTGCCAAATTGTAATCAAACAAATTACAGCAGCTACTACTCTAATTACCCAAGGCCTTCATAATTTTGGGCATTTGTTCGACAAGAATGTTATGTCAGGCATCACTGTGAACTCCTCTCAGCGCCTATTGGACTCAAATGCTGCATTAGCATTCGACCTGAACTGGGGCCCATTCGTGTGCTGTACGCCGAAAAAAAAAAATGGTGACAATTGTGTTGCTTGATGGGGTTTCGCAAAGGGTCCATTGTGTCATATGTATAGGAAGTGTCCTGCTATATAACAATGCATCAACACATACTATTAAACTAGATGCTCAGAGGTGCATTCATCTTTGTAATTAAAAAGTTACAGCAATAATTATGTCTTGCGTGTAATATTTATTTTCAGCAGCTGGGCCCGTTTTGTGCTCATTAACGTCAGTGTGCTATGATGGTAATATAATTTGTGTATATTTTTAAATATCCTCTCTACAATGCTTCCAGGAGTCTTTGATGTTAATAAATTAATAAATAACATTTTCACATCACTGGAGTTTGCTTTCGGTGCACCACATGTTCAGGAGAGGTGGAAGGAGTGCAGCCTCATGCAACAAGTCTGCTAGTGTGTTTTGTCTCATTTATTAATATTGGGGGGTGAGAGATGCAAGTGTCCTCAAAAGCTCCGCCGCATGCAGTGAACACAATTCTTGGCGTGTAGACTCTGCAGGCGTAAAGGCAAGCGGAAATGTGTTTATTTGGTTAGTGTATCAAATATGTTTATTTCCATTTGATTGCATAATACTAGGGCTGGGCAATTGATCGATTAACCTTCCGATTAATCGATTAAGGCTTTAATCGCGATCAAATTTTTTAACCGGTTAATCGGTTTTTTAATCGGTACTCAAAAAGAAGTCAACTGGACGCACGCATGGCTCTAATCTGGAAGACCTGCCCGAACTAGGGGTGACTCATGCCCCCCCCCACTTCCTTTAGGAAAATGCTGCGTGGCGTATATCCGGTCGTACTGTTCCGAGCGGTTTTCCGTTTTCAGCCAGGTGCTATGAGCAAGGTTCAATTCTCGCGCTCGCGAAGCGTCACGTGTTCGAGGATATACATTACAGTTCTGCCGAGGCTTTACAAACAAGCCGGGCCCGCAATTGATCCCCGCGCGAACGCGAAACTTCACGTGTTGAGGATCTGTTACAGATCTTGCCCAGGCAAGACAAACAAGCAGAAAAACAAGCTGGGAAGCTAACAACGCCATTGTTACTTGTTCCAGTATTCGGCCCGTAAAAATGGACGTGTTCAAGAGTATGAAAGTCAATCTCGCTGGAAAGTTTGGGTTTAAAGTAAACTCCAGCGGTAAAATTTTTAACTCGAAGGAAGTCCACTGCATCATCTGCAAAAAGCCGTTTTCGTACAGTGGAAGCGTAAGTTCGCTTCAGTATCGCCTACGAGCGAAGCACCCATGTACTAGCTGCAGCAAAGACCATCCGCCAAAACGCAGACAGCAATCAACGCCTTCTCATCGAGGCCCCTTTCTATGAAAAAAGAAGAAAGCATCGCCCAAGCCCTGACTTCTTGTCTTCCTTTCGGAGAATGTGGACAAACTTCTTTGTCTTCGGAGCTGGAGCAAAAATATGTGAGTCTTTGAATCGTTGAACTATAAGTATCCCCAAATCTAAATGTCCTTTGAGCCGTGTAACAGAGAGTAAAATAAGTCTTTAAAGGCAAGACGAGTTGTTGCATTATTTTTAATGTATTATTTATAAAAATCAACGCAACCGATTAATCAATAATCGATTAAAGGGTAGCGATTAATTGGGTTAAAATTTTTAATCGACGCCCAGCCCTAAATTATTAGCAAATGGTTTCATAACGAGTTATTTCTGCGACAGTCTTGTGTCAGGTGTTCAGTCGTAGTACATGTGCTCCTTGTTGTCGGATGACGCTCCTGGCACGTCGGTGTTCAGCTTGGTCGAGTGGCAGCTTTGGCTGACTGATGCCGTCTTGTAATCATACGTCATGTGCGGCCACTGACATCTGATGCACTGAAGCTGCAGGGCTGGCTTCTAATCCGCACATTTTCCTGGTAGTTTTCTGCGTCAATGCAGCAAGCTAGGGCATGTATTGCTTACGTGGCTGTGCCTTTTGCTCTACCGTTGACTTGATGGCTGGCAACAATGTTTGTTTGCTATCCAAGCCATTTCACTTCCATTTTGTAATGGCGATTTCTTCTGTATCCTGCGACCACTGCAACTTGTGTAAGTCTCATGTGGCAAAGTGAAGTCAAGGGATGCTTGGTGTCCACTTTTGAGAACAATCAACCATTCTATTTCTTCAAGTTACTCATCGGCATTCTGCCTCAAAGTTGGAAATTGTGTGCTTCGTGGAGTGGACACAGATAATTGGTGTCAGCAAATTATTGCGTATTGTCCTTGGAAGACAACCGACACAAATAAACTGTCCTTGTATTGCCGCTCACCTGCTTTGTCGTGCTTACCTCCCG
The DNA here is from genome assembly GCA_013358835.2 of Ixodes persulcatus. NCBI lineage: Eukaryota > Metazoa > Arthropoda > Arachnida > Ixodida > Ixodidae > Ixodes > Ixodes persulcatus. The sequence goes on from JABSTQ010010727.1 coordinate 1,276,997, forward strand.
TCGAGGTGATGGGGATCAGGAGCTTCGGGGTGATGTCGGCGCCAGGGACAAAGGCCGCCGAAGATAATCCTCAATGTCCCGCAAACGCTCCTCAAGACGCGGTCAAGGGTCATTCGGCACGAACGCTTGCAGGCCAATTCATTGCTACGGACACCTCCAATAGACATGGTTGGCCTCATGCAGTGGTAGCAGAGTGGTTTTCGGTCGACCATTTGCAGCACCTCCGTTTCCTTCGGTGTACTTTGTTCGGCGCTGACCTACGCTGGTTCTTCCCGATGTCGGGAATGCTTCGACGTTGAGATGTCTCGTTGAATTGGCATTGAATACTAAGGGGCAGCCGGTGGCAGTCGTCATGACTTTGTGGCATAAGTTGCCCTCGGTTCGTCAGATGCCGCTTCGCTCGAAGAAGTCTCCGGTTGAAATGCCTGTCGAACTTGTTCCAAAACTATCTCGGCAATCAAAATAAAAGCCAGGCAACTGATGGCAGGAGGTAGCTTTCTGATCTCCTCCCGGACAACGTGCCTGGGAGGCTGGCGTCGAAGTTGCAGCTGGACGACTCGAGTGTTGAGACGCTGGAGAGTTGTTGATATGACCAGGCTCGAGCCTGCAGTGTACATTCAATGTTAAAAGCCTCGGTGATATGAACCCTTCGACTGTTGTCGTGGGGTTGCAGACAAGACTGCTGAAGGTGTTGTACCTCACATGAGGGAAATGGAATTCTTAGCTTCTTGTCTTCTGCAGCATCAGGGTTGGCGTGGGCGCTCGATCAGGCGCAAAACATCCTCCACGAAGGCGGTGACGCTCTCGTTGGGGCCGTGTCCTGGACAAAATCAGGAATTCGGCTCTCTCTCATCAATGTTGGCTGATGAACGTGCACTTCAGCTCGATTCTTGCAAACTTCCCACGACTATTAAGGAGGATTCATGGTTCTCAAACCAGTGCCTGGCAGTTTCTTCCACTAAGAAGTATAGGTTCTGCAGGAGCCGGTTGTCTGTCCACCCACTGTGGCGGGCGACACGGTCATATTGTTCAATCCAGCCCTCGACGTCTTCATACACCTTGCGTGAAAGGCCGTCGAAGTGTGAGATGCGACGGGCATGCAAGCAATGGTGGGAGCGGACGCGGTTTGCTGCTACGGGTTTGTCATTGTTGGGTTAGTCAGGTTCGGTTTTTCTGGCAAAAGACTGAAGTTTGGTGGTTCTTGCTGGTAGCAGCGACTGGCTCGGATTTCAGGTTCTTCGTGGTGTATTTCTGAGGTTCGTCCTTGTGGTACTCGCTCGTCTTGCGGTTTTTCTGTCGGGCTCTGGATAGGACTTGGTTCACGGCTCGCCGGGGTTCTAAGATGCGGGATAGTCCGCCACCCGTGTCCCGTTATCGGGCAACTCAGCTGAGGAGCCACCAGGGTCCACACAGAGTGAAGGGCTATGGGCAAAGTGCGCAGCACCTCCACCAGAACATACGATGACAGCTGAGCATGGCCTGGAACTTTCCAAAATAGTAAGTATTGATAGAAGATAGGACTGGAACAAGCATCAGTGACAATATAAAAAAAAAAAACTGTCAGAAGAGAGTATCCTGGCCACTAAAGAAGCTGCATTGCTTTAGTGGAATTCTGTCCGAATAAATCCACTCCTTCGGGGTTTGTCGACCGCCGTGGACGAACTAAACTGAAATGGATGTGGGAACACTCTTCTGATAATGAGCCGCTGCAGACTGTTGTCGCAAAGCGGCGTGAACGGGTGGATTGGGTAGGTAACACGCGCGATGAAATGTCCATACAGCTTGCATTTCGCGTAACGAGTGTTGATGAAACTTTTGTGACGACGAAATGTGCGACAGACCAGCGGAATCAATACCAACTGCAACACCTGGGCCGGCTTGCTAGAAGTAGTGTCTCAGTTGAGACTGCTCAAAGAAAACGCTGCCAAGGCTTGGGCGCGCGAGCGTCTGAGACTCGGTTTAAGCTCGAGCGCTAGCCTTGACAGCGCTTTCTTTGAGCAGTCTCAACTGAGACTCTGCTTCGAGCAAGCCGGCCCTGTGCTCCGTGAAAGTGCACGTCTACGCCAGAACAATTTGGGAAGCAGCACAACATCACCTAAAGCACGGCACAGAAACTACCAGCTTGAAGGCAGCTCTTCGGTGCGCCGCACACCTGTGCTCCGTGGAAGTGCACGTCTACGCCGGGACAATTTGGGAAGCAGCACAGCATCATTTAGCACGGCACGGGAACTACCAGCATCACGGCAGCTCTCCGGTGCGCCGCACAACCAAAGTGAGCCTTCGGTCATTTGAACGAAGCGGCATCACGATTGCACACTGCCAAGCACGACTCCCGCAATTTCCGTCGCTAAACTGTCTATCCAAATATATTGCACACGCTTCACTGCAGACCTCGAAGATTCCGATGGTCAATGAGAGCACAGAAACGTCACCTTAAAATTTATCCTAGCGGTATCCAAATCAATCTGAGGTCCGAGCAACGCAGGGCCGATTGTCTCTTTCGTGGTCATATCCCCGTCAATCACCAGCGAAATGCACACCCTTCCTCCGTATTTTCACGTTATACCTACGTCAGACACCACGCTGAACTCTGAAGTCGCTTTCGACCGGCCTCGTATGACGGCTTCCGCGTCTGAAATCAACTCGCCGAGAAGAACGACAACGAACAAAGCATCCGACAAGCACCGGCTCAGCCGGGGGCCAGGCGCTGCCTGGGCGCTGCCATCTTTCCTGTGACGTCACGTATTTGGTTTGGTCACGTGACGAGTAGTCAAATTTGCGTACAATGGCAGCGGCCTTGTGGGGGTCACTTTCGAGTGCAGACCGGAACCCCGGTTCATCGCTCTAAGCCCCTCTACCTCGTTGACTGGATCTTTATACAACCGCGTTCGCCACCGCTTTGCGAATGCGGATCCGCTTCCAGTGTGAATGAGCGGTAAGAGGTGCGCTCTAAAATTCAAACAAATGCTTCATTGGTGGTACTACGATCTTGAAGCGGACTTCCAATTTTTAGAGCGCAGCTCTTAGGCGCCCGCGTGTGCGTATAGTGGCGTCGCCGTCGCCGTAACTACCCGCTATATTCAGCGGGAAACTGGATGTTCATGTGTGACGTGACACGAAGTCATGTGACGTCCTTTTGAAGCTGAATTGGTGTTGAGGTCAATTTTCCAGCTAAATTTAGCGGGGAAACTGGGGGAGGAGGAAAGGGCATGGAGGAGGAGGAGGAGAGGGTACGGAGGAGGTGGGGGGAAAAGGAGGGGAGGAGGAGAGGAGGAGGAGGAGGAGGAGGAGGAGAAGGAAGGGAGGGGAGGAAATGGAGCAGAGGAGAAGGGGAAGAGAATGAGAGGAGGAGAGAGAAAGGGGAGGAGGATCAGGGGCGTCCCCTCCCCTCCTTCTCCTCAACAGCTGCGCTTTAATTTTCATCAGAGATTTATAAACATCTTTTATTTTTTTAGAGCGCAGCTCTTAGGCGCTCGGTTCCGGGTTAGCGGCGTCGGCATCGGCGTCGGCGTCTGCGTAATCGCGCGTTGCATTATGGGACGTTTCCCGTAATGACGTCACACATGACGTCACGTGTGACGTTTCGAGGGTAAAGTTTTTCTGCTAAATTTGGCGGAAAAACTTCCCCAAACTTTAGCGGGAAAATTTAGCGAAAAATGTTTCCACCAAAATTGGCGGAAACTTTTTACCCTTGTGACGTCACACGTGACGTCACGTGACGTCACGCTAAATTTAGCGAAATTTGTCCGCAAAATTTAGTGGGGAAATTGACGTCACGTGACCTCAACACCAATTCAGCTTCCCCACTAAATTTAGCGGGGAAATTTTCGCTTAATTAGCGGGAAATTTAGCGAAATTTCCTGGCTATATGAGAGGGGAGAGTAAGAGGAGGAGGGGAGGAGGAGGAGGAGCATACCCTCCCCTCTGTAACCCCCCCCCCCCTTCTCCTCAAGAGCTGCGCTCTAATTTGGCATTATAGAGAATCGTAAACATCTGTCATTTTTTAGTTTCCTTTTAGCGGGATGTCTCTTTGCAGTAAATGAAGCAGATAAAAAAGCAGACCAGGCTCTGTTTTACTTCGACGTTGAGCACAGCGAACGTAGCGTAGCGCAGAACGAGGGCCTTTCATTGGCCGGCCAGCAGGAACTCGATATCTGCGACCAATCAGGATTGGTGTCCGCTGCGCTACGCCGCGTTTGCTACGCTCGACGTCGAAGTATACCCGAGCATTTAGAGCCCTGTACAGCGTTATGAAAGGTACGGACGTCAGTGTCTGGCGCCGTAGTCCGCGGGGCTACGCTCCAGCGCCTCTAGTGTTGAGAGCACTGCTAAAACCTGCGAGAGGAAGAATGCGGAGCGCAAGTTCGTCCGCTTCTTTTGTGGTGGTTGTGGTGACGTCAGAAGGCCGAGCTAGTGGGTAAACCTCAGGGCAGCTTGCTTTGAGGTCTATCCCACTATCCTGCAATCAGAGCCAATCAGAGCTCGCCGCCTTTCCGACGTCACCGCAACCCCTGCAAAAGAAGCAGACGAACTTGCGCTCCGCATAGCTTGGGGTCAAAATACAACTGTGACTGTAGAAGTTGTCGTCTAATCTAATACTGAAATCGGCATTAGTGTTAACGTAATATATAAATTTCAAAAAAAAAAAAAAACGGATTGGTTTGCAATGGCTGGTGCTCCACCCTTCTGTTCGTTGTAAAAAGTGGCTTGAAGTGAACAAATATTAATATAGTATTATGACTAATTAGACTTCATAACAGCCAGTATTGTGTCACCAATCAATTAACGGCGACTTATTGCGATTCATACTCGATACGCATGTTAACATGACCTAAAGTTTTTTTGTTTTTTTTTTTGTCTTTGGTAAAAGGTTTTTGAACGCAGACAATTTCCTCGCAGCGTTGCCCAAAGCGCGGTTCGACTAGGGCGGGCTCTAGGCATCCAGGAAATACCTATAAAGTTGGAGTCTGCCATCGCGTGTGCCTTTTTGTACTTCGAGGAGCGTGGTAGCGTGTTTGCTCAGCGAAAACAAGCGAAACCATCACTGTGGCATGTCGCCGATCATCTGTAAAACCGCTTGATGACTTCTGCAAACGTGGCTCGTGTGTGGTTTGCTAGTTGTGCAAACCTGCTGGCGAGGTCATCGAGGGACGAAGCGAAATGAGGCGCTAAAAAAGAAGTACAGTAAGTGCCGTCAGAAATCAAGGACGGGTCTGGCATGGCGGTCAAGGTCGTATACCCTGTCGTTTTGACGGCTCGTAAAAAGGACGGGCCCGCTTTACGAGCCGTCAAGCGAAAACTGACAATCTCGGGAAAAAAAAGAAAGAAAAAAACGTCTAGGTGAACAACCCTTACGTGCGTGGGGTTACGGTAGCGAGGAGGAATTTTTGAGTGAAAGTGTGTCTGCTTCACATCGACACGGCATAGACGTGTCAGTGCAGGCTTTCGTTGAGCTGAATGGTAGTGTCCGTTGGAAAGTTGGTCGACATCTTGAATGCCTCTCGTGTTTCCATGCACTGTAACCCGCTCCATCCCATCTTAATTAATGTTGACAGCCGCGTGGACCGCAGCATGGGTTACAAGCGCAAGCGAGTAGTTTTTGGTAAGTAGTTTTGCCGCAGCCCGCGTCCGGGACCCCGTGAAGCTGCTTTTAGCAGCTTTTTGTCCGGGAGACCCCTCCAGTGCACGTTTGGAAAACAAAGCTTTGAATTGAAAATTGAATTGAATAGATGAGTTGCGTTAGAAAGCAAGAAGCTTTCGCTTATAGTCTTCAACGTGATCTCGGAGTTCAAAGGTCTGGGTATTCGAGTCAATATTCTTGACGTGTTTTAATAAGTAGTAATGCCAGACCTCTTTCACAAGCTGTTCTTTTTTTAAAGACAGCAGAGCGAATTAGCAGGAATGTTGTTTAAATTAAAGATATTGCCAATTGTGCCCTCCACCAGGCATATGATTCCAGTTATCCGAAAACAGGGATAGCCAAACTTTAATTTTGGTTCGGTAATGCCTCGCCGTGATTAGAACCGGATAAAAGAAATCTGCAGCCAAAATATAATCACGAGACCGTAAAGTATTAGTTTTTTTTTTTTTTTTTCAAATGTTCAAAAATAATGTTTGCTTCCCTTAAACCCTTGCCCTTTAAAAAACAAACAAAAAAAAGCAAGCAAAGCTATAGTTTACTTGAAACGTGCTAAAATTGATCTCCCAGTCGACTTCAGTGTCGTAATATATTTCAGATGTTACGAAAGAAAAAAAAAAAAAGAAGGGACCTGGGGAACCTAGGCACTAATCGATAATATTTTTCCTTGCTCTCAAAAGTTTAACAGTAATGCGAAGCAATACATTAACAAAAAAAAAAAAACATATGTAAGCATTATTTTCCCGGTTCAGGATGTGATTTAAGTTCCATCGCCAATGAGCTCTTAGCTCACGCTCCTTCTAGCCTTTCAATCACTGTTTCAACATCTTCAAAAAACGTGAATAACGATGTGTGGATGCTAAGTTGAGATGTTGGATGAGTTTCAAGTTCGGAGCACTGCTCAGCGGCTATTTAATTGCATACGCGGCTTCCGCAGATAAAAAGTGGTCCCGGCATTTGAGATAGCGTGTTTTTAAGCGAGGAAATGTGATAATTTCGAGGACTAGCAAACACCGGCATGTGTCGTAACAGTTTCCATCTTATGCGCGTGTTCGGAATTATCCTTTCTCGTAACACGCTTCGCCGCTAAGCAGACGGCTGAGATAGCTGTCATATGTATAGGATGTCCCAGATATTTCTTATCCATCCAGTATGCCTGGCGGATCCGCCAAACAAGCTGTAGTTTGTTTTAAAGGTGTACTCTTGTGGTCACATAATTGCCTGACCTAAATGTTGTTTAGTTGCCCTAGTGCACTGTTAGAAGCGCCCTGCTGCGTTTTAAAATTTCCTAAACACGAAAAGAACTCGTTCTACTCTTTTACAAAAAAGGATTCAAGTTCCATCCTTTAGGAAATTTCAGCACTCAGCGTCCTCCGGAAGTTTTCAGGTTGATCCGATTAGTTACGAACGTTTGCGGCAAAATAATACTTCGCGGAATGTAATCATACGAAGAGGTGCTCGAACGATTTCATCACAGGAGTACGGGATCATAGAGTGGTATCAAGCTTTGGCCCTAGCTTTTCTCTTTCTCTTTTCCTTCCTATTTCTCTTTATTAAGTACCCGTCATCTGCATCAAACACATGGGTAACAAAATTACGCTCCAATCTTGCGAGCGTACTTCACTGACCCTATTAAATGACAGCCAAACGAAATACATGAAAATACTCAGATTATTTTTATACAAGACGTTTTCGTTTACTCTAAGAAACGAAACGTTTTAGAAGAGAAAATATTGTTGATATAAAACCAAAAAAACAAAAACTACAATCTTGGGGTAACGTTGCCCGCGGCGGTCAACCTTTCGGGCACAAATATAATGCAATAATTAGCGAACTAATAATCTAGAATCCAGTACTTAACTTTCTAAATATTCACTTTTTCAACCCCGTCCAAATGACACCCTAAGAAATTCAGTGCACCTACTTTCCCGCAAATCAGGTGAGAGAAGCAATCGCTGTAAACTACGGAGGGTGCTCGGCGAAGGACGGGGCTGAACATATTACCTATAGATACAGACTACTTGGGACGAGAGCATGACGTTTCACGTGCTTCTGTCATGTTTGGCGTCACGGCCCAGGCTTACTTTAGGTAGGAGCGTGAGAAGTGTTCTTCGAATGGAAGAGCCCAGTGTCCTTCCTAGCTTTCTAAGACTGCATAGCGAGTCAATCGGCTTGTTCTTGCAGTATGAATAGTATAAAGGACGCGACGCTATTAGAATTCGAACCACTATTCGGACACCCCTATTTTTAAGTCTACGCACGTTTTTCAACCACGGGGAGGGCATCACGTGACCTTTTCGATGCCCAGTCATAAAAAAGTTCAAAAGGTACCTGCACCCACTGTGGGGTGCAGGTTGCCCTGCTACATGCGAGTTGGGTGGCTGGCTGCATCGGATGTGGCAGTAGCGTTGCCTCGCTTCCATCCGGTACGGTTTACGTTAGCGAAGCGAAGTCGAGGCTGGTCGAAGCCGTGGCGTCGCAGCCGAGGCCCCGAGGAGCAGACGACGGACCGCGATCAGCTCGTCGCAATCCGTCGTGCGTCGGAAAGGTTTAACCAAACAAAACTCGAAAAGCGGACGCGGTGCGCGATGTGTCAGCTGTGCGCCCCGGAGTACTGGATGAGCTCCGTCTGGTAGAGGTCTAAAGGATGCAGCGTGAAGGCAAGACCAGCGAGACGTGCGAGACCCTGATCGGCGGACGAGAGGACGAGCCGAGCCTCGGAGCAGTTTGTGTAAACGAAAGGGTGTGGCGTTGCCGAGACCAAGATTGGACTTTGCAGTGTGAACGGCTGTTGGACTACGTCCTGAGCGTTGCAGTAACATGAACTCATAAGCGGATCTCTTAGAATTCCGAGAGCCGCCTGGTCGCTCAAACGATGGATTTTGGCCATTTGTTGTAACAGTGAGTGGACTTCATCGAAGTGGAGTTTCGTTCGCTTCAAATCTGATGACTCCGACAGTCGTGCCAGGTGTGCCCCTGGATCGCGCTCTTGGCGCTGCTTTGGCTTCATCAGCCCGCAACGTTTGCTTCGCTCTGAACAAAGGTAAAGTGAAGCAAATATTCAGATCTAGGGGTTTTATAAGCTGAACCAACGAAGTTCATCTGGCACGCCCCAGAGAAAAATCTGCAGGTTCATTTCAAATTGCGTTAATCCAACATTGGTCACGCCGATACATATTAATAGAACACCCCAGTCAAACTCAACTGCATGGTTCAATCTTTGGTTTAATGTTTGTTGCGATGCATACCAAGAACACCCCTAACCGTACTGAGCTCCATTGTGTGAACGCTCCACAAAATATTTCGCACGGGCGTGCACAAAATAATCGCTGTCAAGATTCGCATGTATATTTAAATTTCTTTCGATGCAAAACACATTTCTCAAACTGAATGAAGTTACGCACATCGTTAGAGCGCCTGTATTTACGTGCATGATGGTAATGGTGTGCAAAAAAGCATGATTTTTTTACTTTATTGTTACACGACCAAAGAAAAGGCAGCAAGCTCAGTCAGCTGCTGCGATCATGAAAAGAACCACGGATTCAGTGGTCACGTGTGGTTCATGTTTGAAAGGGAAATCGGCGAGGAGGATAAGAAAGAGGCGGCGACACGGGAGGATGGCTTGGCAAAGCTACGTGGCCGACGTCATGCCGTACCCGTGTTATCAACAACGTCAATCGAATGTCAGTCACCAACTAGCCCAGCAATTCCTTTACTCCTTCCGGAGATCGCAGCTGTTGGTTTTGCCGCGTGGTTTGCCGGAAATTAGACTCAGCGGACTCCATAGAGTGCACCATGACCGATAACGTTTTCTCGACGGAATCGTTTTCTTATTTTAATAGCCCTATACATAAATATATTTTTGGAAATGGTCTCACTGCAGTCTTTAGAGTCTAGAAGATCACCACATCTTAGTTCTCGAGGAACTTATGAACACGTTGATGTCATGTCGAGAAATAAAGAAAAGATGTACCTGCGTATTTCTAATCGTCTCGTTATTTCATATTTGCTTTCTCCTTGCCGCTTCGTTTCATCGCCAACCCTAATCGGTAACCTCCACCTCAGACGTGGGAGAGACAGTCCGCCCGCACAGAGACGCAGGACTCGAACAAAATCTCTCTCTTTCCTTCTTTCTCTCTTTCTTTCCTTCTTTCTCTCTTTCTTTCCTTCTTTCTCTCCCTTTCTCGTTCTCTAGCCACCAGCCGCCTCGGTGGCTCCGAAGCAAAGCACTGGCCAATGGATTACCAGGTGGCGGGTTCGGATCCCGGCCGAGATGCCCGCATCTGACGGTGGCTTATTTCGGTTGCCAGCCAAAAGATCCCCAGGTAGTCGAACTTACCGCCGAATTCAGAAACCTCACTCAAACTACACTCACACTTAAGGGCCCCTCCACTTCCTCGAGGAAGGCGCGAGGGCCGGCGCTGGCCAATCGCGACGGCGGGTCCGTCCTCGCGATTGGCCAGCGCCGGCCCTCGCGCCTTCCTCGAGGAAGTGGAGCGGCCCTTAAGTGTGAGTGTAGTTTGAGTGAGGTTTCTGAATTCGGCGGTTAATCCTCAGTTCTCCGCTGGAGCGTGCCAGATGCTCTTCGTTGGTTTGGCGCGTAAAACCCTACCCAATGAATGGTCTCTTCTTTCTTGCATTCTCAGCAGCCGTCCCCCGTGTGTAAAATTCAACGCTGACAGCTCCGTCGCTACCTTTATCAGACCGAGAAACCGTTGACTGTGTGCTTCGCTATCAGCCCGCCGCGAACGAGCAGACGGCGTTCCAGCCGCACGCCAGCATCGTCTCTACGAGCCGAAGCCGTGTATAGCGGACAACGTCCTTGGAGCCTTGTTTCCAGGCGGCCTGGTGGAAAAGGAAGTGATGCAGTGCCCTACACCACAAGCCTCCGTTTCACGGAGCGTACGACAGAGCGAGAAAACGATAGCGGCACTGATGGGTGAGAAAGAACGAAATAGGAAGGTGAAATCGCACGAGGCAGCGCGTTGCGCATGCGCACCACGGATAGGGCTCGTTTGTTCCGCCGCGTTTTTTCTTGGCGCTAGCAGACGGCGTGTCGCCCCCGTGACGGCTGAGATAGGCGAGAGGGATGACCGAAAACGTCGCGCATCCTTCGCTTGGGTTGTGATTTTCTGTCACTTCCTTTTGTCTTGAACGAAGTGGGGGTTTCGCCGCGTGCGGCAGTCGTGGTGAAAGAGACGCAAACATCGCGCTGAACAGCTAAGCAGACGGTCGAATTTTGAAGATGATAAAGTGCTTGGATGAAGACTCTGCTCGCTTCTCTCTCTCTCTCTCCTTCTCTCTGGTGTGTGTGTGTGTGTGAAGAGAGAGTTTTAATAAAGTCGGGAGATAGAAATAACGAAGCATAAAATAAGTGATGGTGACAAAAGATTCGACCTTGCGCGTTCTTTTTAGAAAGCGCCGCAAAGCGAAAGGGGTGGGCTTCTGGCGATAGACTGATCTCACTAAGCTTTCCACCGATGCGCGACGTCGCCATGACTGTAGTTCATAGGAGGCAGGCGCCAGTTCAGGGGCCCTATGTTGCGCTTTTTGGACTCCCACGGCGACTAGGGAGAAAGAAGGAAGTGACGTCAACAACGCAGCAAACGTAGATTGGATGTTGATTGGTGGGAGTCGCTGATGACGAATTTCCGCAGAAGAAAACAAAGCTCACTTTTTCTTTGTTTTCTTCCGCGGAAATGCGTCATCAGCGACTCTCACCAATCAACATCCAATCTGCGTTGTTCACATCACTTTTTTCTCCCTAGTCGCCGTGGGAGTCCAAAAAGCGCAACATGGGCCCCTGGAAACAACTCGTGCCGCTTTGTGCTCTGCTCGCGCAGACCCTCAGCGGGGTTATCGCTCGTTCAAAAAGACTATAAAGCCGGTTTCCTAAAAAAAAAAAAAAAAAAAAAAGAAAAAAAAACTTCTCAGCTGAGACTGGGTGAAAGCCCTGCCAAAACCAGCGTACGAGCTGAGCGGGACTCAAACCCAGTCTTGTACACGTTACTAAAAAAAAGTAATCGATTACAATTACTATTACTCTTGGCTAAAAAGTATTCGATTTCATTACTTGATTACTCGACAGCAAAAGTAATTGGACATTACTTTAAGAATTAACCGTTACTTTTCCGATTACTTTATTGTGTGAAGACTTACATCTTTAGTGCTCATAACAATAAACTACTTCCAACCTATAATTCACATTTTCACAAGTATTGAAGAAAAAACGGGTTCCCTCTTCGTGGTCGTTGCACATTCACAATGCGGACACAAGCATAGAATTCGTTTGAAGAACTTTAATTAGATTTGGGCGTTCACCAGTTTTGGGGAAGAGGGGGGGGTTCTAGATTTTCTTAAGCTTAAGCAAGAGTTGTCACTCAAAGTTTGCGTCGCTCATTTTATTATTCACATGTGGATGAACTCGCATGTTATACAAAAGAGCAGCAGCTCTAGGATATGAAACGGATCATGTGTAGTATCCATTAGCGGAAGAGATCGGCCCCAACCACTTCTCAACTCGAAACCTTGCTTATCACAAAGACCACGTAGGGGAAATAGGGAAATATTTGAACTGGCTTTGTTATATTTTGCATCCGCTTTAGGCATTCTTCGGTTCTGGCTCTCCTACGGGCTGCGAGTAGGTACCGTAAGCAGGATTTTTTTTTTTATTTTGTGTGTGTGCGCGTGAGGGGGCTAGTTTGAACCAGAGCCTTTTATACTGGGAGAGTTCGGCGGTCTATTGATCCAGCCGCCAGTCTGGCAGCACTGATCGAACAGTCTGGCAACTGTGCGCATCGCGTTCCGAGTTTCGTCGTCCGCCATGATGTGCCTTGTCGTCTCGAGCCGGCAGCCGTTTGACTAGCGTGGAGCGAGAGACGACGCTGAAAATGATCCTTCTGCGCTCTGCGAGACGTTAGAAGAAAACGTAATGGGGTGCTGTAATGCCGTTGGGTGGAGCGGGGAAAAAGGGTTCAGGATGTTCCGGTTCCCGCAAGGAAAAGAAAACCGTGTAAGGCACAAGATCAGGGAGGCCAAAACAAAGAGGGCTAAGTGGAAGCCGACTTCGAGTTCTCGATTGTGCGAGGTAATTTTATAATTAATTTATTTTGTGAGTTAAACGCGTTTTATTTTGACTAAAACTGTGCAGCGACTTGACGCGGCAGCGTGAAGTACGGCTCTGCGTCAGGTGAGAGTGTCCGTTGATCGCGAAGCCGTTTCCTGCCGCGCAAGACCTGATACTTGCGAGCGGCCTAGCTTGCGAACTTTGAACTGTGTATACTGTATTTCAGTATAAGTGCGAGCGGAGCCGATCGCTGCAAGCGCGTACACGTTGCGCTGAACGACGCGTGCGCTGTACGAGCGCACGCGCACCGCCGGCACGTTCAAAGCATGCAGCTCGCTCTCGTAGCTTTCTCTACGCTCGAGTTTTTAGAAGCGGCCTCGCAGCTCCGCTTCGCCGTCTCGCAAGCGCTTTTGTTTCACTAGCGATACCTTTATTTTGATATTTTTTTTAATACGCGTAGTAAATACTTACTTGTCATGCGTTTTTGTTTAGGTCCACTTTGCAGACAATGAATTCGAAGCGGTTGTCGATCCCAAAAAGCTCAGACACAACGCGATGCCGACGCTGCTTCGTCACAGCAAACCAAACAATGTCAGAAAAAAAACAAAAACCCAAAAGACCGGCAGGTGAAGAAGCACGGCGGAAAATCACGATCGGTCCGCCGTATTCCGCACAACGGTGCACAAACCTTGTGATGTGATAAACAGTCGGGGACTTACAAAGCTACATTCTGCTCCCTCAAACTTCGCCCTGAATGGCCCTTGTCGCGCACTGGGGCTTGCCTGGGGCTTCCCACTCCCAGTCCCAGCTCGAAAAAAAAAACAAAAAAAAAACGGACATTCCACAGAAACTGTACATACAAAGGGGTTGACCTCGTTTCCTACAGCTCCGCAAAAATCTTTCTTTTTTTCCGTTCGAAAAAAGAAGCAATTTTTTTTTTTTTTTTCATTTCAGAAAACAAGGTGTGTGCAGGGGGGGGGGGGGGGGGAGGTCCTGTGGAAAAATGGTAACGATTAGAAGTAATTTTTATTACTTCAAAAAGGAATCAGATTACTCTTGTGATTACTGCCTAATAAAAGTAATCAACTGATCACAAAAATTACTCCAAAAAGTATTCGATTACAAGTAATTACATGTAATGCGTACGGTACAAGTCTGCTCAAACCACGTCTCAAGACGCTCGCGCGCCCCAGCCTTTGCGGTGCTTTCTTTCATACTGTCTCAGCTGAGAAGCTGTTCTAGCAAGCAGGCCCAGTTCCCACGATGCATGGGGGCAGCGGTGGCGTAATGAAACTGGCCGCGATCGGTCTATATGAGGGGTCTATATGACTGTTTCTTATGGTATTTAAACGCGCTGACGCGGCAGAGGCAATGCATGAATGGGACAAAGCCGGTTCGTAAAGGAGTGAATCAAAAATAAGGAGACGGAAAGCGATAGACGTGACGTTTATTTATTTACAGAGGCCCCTGCAGCGCCAAAGTAGTATGACATAAAAGTGGATTTACAGAGCAACGTAAGCAAACGAAAATACACAAACAAAGCATTAAAATCTCTAATGGCAACACCCCTTAAATTCATGCATCGTACCATACGCGGAGAGCAAGTCGTTTGCTCTTGCGTACTCAGTTGCGGTGACGGCACAACGACGCCGAGCTCTGATTGGCTCTGATTGATAGGATAGTGGGTAGACATCAATGCTAGATGCCTTAAGGTCCAACCACCATTTTTTTCAATCAGCCATTAAGTATTTGGCGTTCTGACGTCATCGCACACTCTCAGAAAAAGGGTACTGTAGTACCCTCCTTAAGGGGGTAACCGACTTGCACACAGAGCAACCCCTTTTGGAGGTAACGTTACCCCCTGCAACGAGGGTGCAAACTTACCCCCTGGGTTAAGGTACAACATTGCCTCCTTTTGAAGGTAACCTTAGTTCCTTTTGGTGTTAAAAGTGCATCCTTTCAAAGTCAGCCTTTACCTCCTTTAGGGGGGAATTTCAACCCTTTTGAGAGGTAAGACGACATAATTGAGGGCGCTGCTTTTACCTGGAGGGAACTATGATCCACTTTGGGGTTAAATGTACACGATGAGGGAAACAGCTCATGAAACGCGGACTACGAAGAACAAACACAAGAACAGTGCTGTCCTGTCGTGTTTGTTCTTCGTAGTCCGCGCTTTCCGAGCTCTTTCCCCATCATGTATAACAGCAAACAACTGCCAAGTTCACCACCTTATTACAGGTTAAATGTACACTTGATGGAATCACTTTTACCCCCTAAAGAAAGGTACTATGGCCCTTTGTGGGTGTGATAGTACATGCTTCAAGGGTGGGCCTTATAATAGATGAAGACGGCCTGGTTCTGAAAGTAAATGACAATGTTTTATTGTGGCTGTCACAAACAAAATGGCATAAAAATCAATGGCATGACTAGACATCTTATAAACGTTCTAAGATGAAACCACTAAGAGCAATAAAGGCATCTGGAACAACACTTTCGGGGCTCTAGTCGTAGCTAAAGATGAAGTAGAGGCAGAATGCAACCAGGACTGCCTCAGCAGGCGACGCGGCTTCGAGGTCTCCCTCCACTGCCACATAGCTGGGCGCCTCAGGATTAATTAGACTTGAGCTGACAGCCACCGGGTAGATTGCACTGCCTGCCTGGAACAAAAAAAAAAAATGTGGAAATCATGTGATATGAAGTTGAAACATATCATCCCCAGCTTAAAGAAACTGTGAAGAAATATTAGATTTTTCTAAGACGCATTTGGAGCATTTGATGGGCCACTGATTTCAGCATTATAAAGCATCAACCGTACTTACCAGACGTGACCAGTTTAAAGGGGCGATGCAACGATTTTTGTATTTCGCGCAAATACCGCTTAAAACGGATCCCTGACGTTAATGACCTGTGAAACACCCGTTCGTTTTTCACCACACGCAATCGAAGTCGCAGAAAAAAATAAAGAAAAACGAGCAGTGCTCACCCCCTCAGCTCGCAGCCAGAACAAGCGGCCACGTGATCTGGAGCCGATTATATGCCGCCAATGTTGATCATAGCCATGCGCTGGGGTTGGCAAGGCACAGGACACGCGCTGAGTTCCAGACATTGTTATGGTTCGGCTGTTGTCGTCATTGCAGCGATTGGGCACAGGACACTACCCGAATGCTTCTCGAGCTAGTAATTATCACGAGCCCAAATCGAGTGTCCACGCAATGCTCGGGTCCAATCTATGAGCCGCATTCAAATATCGTCACTGGGCGGTACTGCTACCGCCCAGCTACGTCATCAGGTTTTGCGAAGGAGAGATTGAATGAAAACACTCGGTTTTGTCCTCGAAATTACAGCGCAACAAAGGAGTTTCTTGATCAGTGGCGTTGCGTGCGAGTATCCTTGAGTCCCACTAGTGCCAGTAAGCTCGTTTAAAGTGAAAAACATTCTAATTGAATATCGTTGCACCGCCCCTTTAACTGTTGACTAACCACCACTGACTAAAATTATCACATGGCGGGTGGTAATCGTAGATTAGTGAGAACTTTGTATTCACCGGTCATGTTTAAATTTGTCACCCCGATTTACTTAGGCGACTAACAAATCTTAGTCAAAGAGGTACAACTACTGTAGCAGGTTAGTATATACAAGTGCTGATTGCTGGGCGAGTTGGTATTGTACGTGAAAAAACATGATTGCGCTTTAAGACAAGGACAGAGGAAGAACATACACCGCAGACAGAGCGCTACACCACATTAGCTACACAGCGCCACAGCAGACCCCCATGACCGCCAACCCTAACTGCCGAACTTTGGAAAATATGCAAATATTTTTGCCGAAGTGCTCTGCCTGTGTGAGAAGCAGACGAGCTTGCGCTCCGCATAAAAAAGGGTGCATTTTTGGCGTTCATTTCCGACACGAGTCGGCGTTGTTCGTCTGCTTCTTGCACAGGGGTTGCGATGATGTCAAAACACCGAGCTCTTATTGGTCGTCTGCTTCTCGCAGACGCCAGGCGTCTGTTCGCAAGTCGTCTGCTTCTTGCGCAGCAGTTGCGGTGACGTCAAAACGACACCGAACTGTGATTGGGTTTGATTGAAAGGATAATGGGCGTAGACCTCAATGCTAGATGCCTTGAGGTCTACCCACTATTTTTGTTTTCTCAATCAGCCAATAAGAGCTCGGCGTTCTGACATCATCGCAGCCCCTCTGCAAGAAACAGACGAACTTGCGCTCCACATTGGTTTACTCTGACCAGAGGAGGATGAAGAAGTGCCTGAGATTGAGGACGTAAAACTTTCGTTCCGTCAATTTGACAGCCTTTTCGGTAGCCTATAGACCCACACGCGGCCCTGACGTTATGCAGCTGCGGTGGCGCTGTCGACGGCACTGCGCATGCGCAGACGCTTCACTTCACGCCAATTCGGTTTCTGCGCACGCGCAGTGCCCACATCTGGTGTGGGCAAACGCGGGCTTGTTTGTAAACAGCGTGTCGGTCTATAGCCAGCTGCGACCTTCAAAGACTAACCATAAGAAGCTTCGCAACTACCGCGCGACGTCCGAGCAGTCGCCAGTGAGAAGCCACTCGTGAGGGTGGTCTTTTTCAGACCCCAGTCATGATGCCCGGCTCCACGTTCGAACTTCCACAGCAGAGCATTGAAAGCGCCGCCACCAACATCACAAACCCAGTATCGACAGACCACATCACCCCTGGACAACACTGCGTGCCGAACGACTCAACACACGATGCTCATGCACCGCGTCGAAAGTCTGGACGTCTGAGTCAGTAGCCAACTCGTCTGAGACCGGGGTTGAAATTATGGATGAAAGCAACACCAACAACGAAGAGTGGAACAAGGCACGATCACGTAAGCGCTCACACAAAACACTGCCCGACTCTGCTTCGAGTTCGGGAACAGTTCGCAAACAGCCAAACGTCTGTGAAGGACTCTCAGTAATCTTTGCCGCTACGAAGCCTGACCAAAAGCTAGCAGCTTTAAGCAGCTTGAGGCTTTTCAACGCCCTAGAGAAGCTCTGTCCAGAGTGCATCCTTGAGATCCGCCCCAACGAGCGCCTCAACGACGTCGCCATTGATGTGCGCAACGGACAAACAACAAGGACGCTGCTAAGATGTCCTGCCCTTTGTGGTGTCTCTGTCAGGGCCTACCAATCCCTTGAGAGCCCCACATCGATTGGTGTCATAAAAAATGTCGATGCTGAACTGTCAGATCCTGAAATTTTAGAAAACTTGCGATCGGATGGCCGCATAGCCAGAGTACGTCGTCTTGGGGTGGCAGGTGTCGTAAAGCTGACATTCAACAGTACACCTTTGCCAAGTTTTGTGCTGCTAGGACGAGTACGACACCAAGTGACGGAAGTCAAGCCCCGTCCAATCCAGTGTTGCAACTGTGGTGGTTTTGGACAGTTTGCAGCCTCATGCACACGTTCTTCCGCATGCTCTCGTTGTGCAGAGCCGCATCGTATAACTAGCACCACGAGCAGCACCAAATGTAAATCCACAGTGATTAAGTGCGTCAACTGTGAAGAAGCACATGAAGCTACATCTCCAGCCTGTTCAAAATGGAGAGAAGAGCAAAATGTCGTCACGTACGCGAAGAGAAACGCCGTTGACTACCGCTCTGCCAGAATTATTGCAAAGCAGGCTTCAGGAGACATACCAGAACCCATTCACAACGTGGTGGCCAACAGCACCTCCAAGAAAAGTGGAGAAGCCCCAGTGCAGGACAGACAATCCCCAGCCCATACATGTACGTAACGCGTTACAAGTAACGAGTTACTTGTACCTAGTTACTATTTTCGGTAACGAGTAACGTATTTAGTTACTTTTTTAGAAAAGGAACGAGTAACGGTATTTAGTTACTTTGAAGGCCAAGTAACGAGTAACGGTATCTCGTTACTTTTGAGGAGTAACGTGTACAACACCGCTTAAACGGCCTTGTTTTTATTCTAACCTGAGTTTGCGTCTATTTTGACAAAGGCAGATGGGCAACCCGAAAAACAACTAACCAGTATGACAGTACAGCAACGTATATCGCTGAACACGTCAGTCGAACGGTTCGACTGACGTATCCAGCGATAAACGTTGCTCTACTGAACTCTACAGCTGGGAATGTCCTTCACCCAACGAGCACAATCAGGTTCGTTGGCTGAACCTTCTAGAAACGGGTACGGACCGAATGTAAACCCGGAGGTTGCAAACACGGGGAGGCACATAACCCATTACCCGCTGTCCTCAATGAAGGCGCAGTTCTCGAAGATTCACCAGCTCTTCCTGAAGCACAACACTGCCGTTCCTTCGAGCGCGTCGGTAGAACGACTCTTCAGCGTCGCCGGAGATGTATTTTCAAGGAAGCGGAGAAACATAACTAATGAAAACTTCTACAGGCAGCTGCTGCTGAAGGGCAATAACTACTAAAAAAAAAAACAATAAACCATGAAACAAAAACAGTTGTGTATTTGGTCGTCAAAGTAACGTGGAAAGTAACTCGTTACTTTTGAGGTAACTCACGCGTTCCCTTTGAGAATCGGTAACGAGTAACGTATTTAGTTACTTTTTGAGCGAGTAACGAGCAACGGTATTTAGTTACTTTTTTCGGGTAACGTGTACATGTCTGCCCCAGCCCTTGACGATAAGGGGTTAAGCTATGCCACAGCACTCAAGACCCATCCTCAAAAAATATCGAAAGACCACGTAATAACAACTCTGCAACAACGTGTAATAAGCCAAAGCCCGGTGTCCCCATTCCGACGGGCACTGAAAGGTCAACATGCAACGGTGCATCTATCAAA